>SNQJ01S0050155.1:37065-53549 GCA_010110895.2 Picea sitchensis
CTGGCGCTTCCCTCAAGCTTCCTAGGGAGCGCTACAGCGCACTGATGCCCCTTTTGAGGGAGCGCTGCCTAATCTGAGGCAGTAGTTGGCCCGTTGAGGAGAATAAGGGGAGGATCCTTCAAGTTTAGAAGGCAGTTGCATTCGAATTCTTGGTTCCATCAAGGGATCCCTGATCTAAGGAGGAAGTTCCTCAACTTGTTCTAAAGATAACTCAAGAGGTTAAGCTCCTCTTAACCTATATAAGTAAGCTCTATGATGGTGAAAAGGGGGAAGAATTGCTTGCATCAAACCTATGATCTCATAGGGAACACATAGTCAGTCAAAGGAGAAGTGATCAGTGAAGCTGCCATCATCCAGGTTATGGATGTTTCGAGCAAGGGTTAGACAAAGGGGACTTGACGAATTTGTCACATTCACATCTACAATTGTAAGTACTGCTATTGTTATTCTCATCAATATGACATGCTTGGCCTATTTATTTCTAGTTCGTGTCTGATCTCACATGAACCTATCATTGATAGATAGATCCGTTTTCAAGCTAACATCAATAGAGTAGGAAGCGGTCGTACTTTGTTTGTCTACAGGACTCAGCGAGGAGCTCGATTTGGAGCATGCAGGGACAAACATCGATAAAAAGGTACTGTTTTTCTCCTTCCTTCTCATGTGCTAGTTTGTATGGATTTGAAAGGAAGTCAGTGTCCATGTTAAGCACTTTCTGTCTTAGAGTAGGGTCTAGCTCTTTGAGGCAATCTACCTGTCCGCAGGGAGATTTTCCTACAACATGGAGCCCAAACAACCTTCCAAAAATAAACATATTTTGCTAGCAATTGGCTCATAATAAACTCCTACTAGGCGAAAATTTGAACAAAAGAGGCTATATGGGACCGTTTAGATGTGCCATGTGCGCTATAAGCTTGGAAAGAACTGATCATTTATTCCTAAATTGCAATTTCAGTAGACAACTGTTGAACAACGTTTACCTTGAATTAGTCCCCCAAATCTCAAGGCCGACAAGTAACATAAGCCTGATTGGTAAATGGGCAAAAAATTACAAAGGATTGCTTCAGAGGAACCCGAATCTAAGTCAAGCTTGGAAGGCCTCGATAAAATTTGTTTGCTGGAAAATTTGGCAGGCAAGAAACAAAATAATTTTCAAAGAAAAAACCATTCTCCCCCTTGTAGTTGTGATAAATGCAATCGGCCAACTAAGGGAGTTTTTATCATCCAAGTAAACAACAATTCGAGCAGGGGATCCATTGAGAACATAAGAAGAAGCATGGTTAACTAAACTAAAACTCCTGGTTGTCCCCCTCACTTGTTTTCCAAAAAATACTTCATGCTGGCAGCTTCAGTTCTCACCTCAAGAGTTCAAAAGTTGGCTAAATACTCAAAAGAGTCATGTTCTATGTTTTGATGGCACCTCTAAAGGGAACCTAGGGTAGGCAGGTGCGGGAGGGGTTCTGTTCATCCCTAGAGGACAAAGGCTACTAACATACTCATGCAATCTAAGCACGACCACCAACAACTTTGTAGAGGCTTATGCACTTCTCAAAGGGGCTCAAATAGAAAAGGTTTGTCAAATCAACGAGTTGATCATCCTAGGAGACTCTAAGACGATAACAAGGTACTTCATTAAAATCAAAAATCCAAAGAATTCAATTATCAAGAGAATCATTGATAGAACCAGGGACACGCTTTCTTCCATGCTCCCCACCTTCTATCATGTTCGACGAGCCAACAACGAGAGCGCAAATGAGCAGGCTAACAAAGCCATAGGCATAAGCACAGGTCACTTGGAAGTTTTGGGTAGGACTGAGTTTCTAGCACCCCCTTAATGCCTCTCCAATGCCCCAACACACTCACGTCGATGCTCCACTCAGAAACCACCTCCACGTGGCACTCCAGCGCAAAAGATCTTCAGGACGAACTCCCAACATGCTCGGGGGATCTGTGTACTTAGCCAAATCTAGGAATGATAGAAGTCGTACATCGCAACCAGTGAATTTGGATATCCAGTGTCGCAAGAGGTTCACCCCCTTATGGGATCCTACATACGAGGTCACTCCCACCATGTACTTTCACCTTGTCCCTTACCCCTCCATTAATGGTGTGCGAGATAACAGAATCGGAAAAGATTGAAGTAAGACTCCACAACACGCATATGTTGGTAGAGCATTCCACCTCATCTCATGGGCATCATTTTCCATGTTTAAGAAAGGATTCCACAAGGGGATTACAGGAAGGACAGAGCTCAGTTCATTGTTTTTACATCCATAGGAAGTTCAGTGAAATAAAAAGTCTATCAGGTGAAGGGAAATGCATCAGAAATTCAAGCCATATTTTAGATAGCAATTACAGAGAAAAAAAATAAGAGGTAAGGGCCACGACCCAAGGGCGTGGTGATAGAATCAAGTTGCCCAAAGGGAACAATAGGAAATTCCATCGAGGAGGAATTAAGTGTGGAGATTGGAATAGGATCCAATTGGAATTGGGCACTCTAAGCATCAATCCAATCCGAAGAGAAGCAACCTCTGACAGAATTCCCAGAGCCCAATGACACACACAAGACTCATACCTAGGCAACAACATTGGAAGCGCAGGCGTAGACCACACCAAAAAACTTAGAAAATACACGTCATCAAGTGGAACCGTCAGAATGGATCAGTGCCCAGGATAGGAAAACCGAGAGGAGGAGATGGTGGATGACAATTTCATCACCACCCAACATCTGGCCCTGAGATTGGATTCACACAGCACGACTCTAAGCTTCACAATGGAAACCCTGTCTCAACACCGAGTCCTGATAAACCAACTCCAATATTAGGTTGATTTATTAATAAGACAAGGTGAAAGATTATAAGAATTACATGGAACTAGAGCCCAGGACTTCGCAGATCAAAGCCAAAGCGAGGAGTGCAGGAGCAGAGTCGTCCCAGTCTTGCCAGACCTAAACATCGCCCTGGACATGCCTCTAGAAGAATCTCAAAGCCCAGAGGACAAGTAGTAAGAATGGTAGACAATTCCAAAATTTTGTAATTACGGCTATGTCTAGTAATCTCAGAATGTAAGCAATATCTAGAACAACTTGTTTTTCTAGAGATCAACAATAGTCTTTTTTGGACAGGTCCTTGTAGTAAGCTATCATAAATCCTCATAGCTAGTTCCTGGAACCAGGACCCCTTTTTGTAAACGACAACTTTGGTCGTGCCTTTTATATATATATAAAAAAATCTTTCAGTTTCTATAAAAAAAAATTTGGAATATAGATATCACAAAAAACTTAGTTCACTTGCCTCTTTGAAAGGGAAACCTCCAAATGAGCAGATCTCTCTTACAATAATCCTCCACAACTTACAATTGAGATATGCATTCTTTAAATACAGTTTACAACCAAAAATACCACGGGCCAATACCAAGGGCCAATACCATAACTAATTTATAACATTCCACTAACCAACCTCCTAACTACTTGTTGTCCCGATTTTTAGCACTCTGTAAATTTACTTGGTTGCAACATAAAATTTCAGAGGTAACTACAAACCTACTTTCATTCTGGAAGTTAGCCTCCTGTCGGTTTAGAGAGGTCTCTCTCCTACTATTTCTTCAATCAATACAAGGGCTAGAGCTTAGGTGGATGAAAAGTTTATGAAATGGTTAGTAGGGCTGAAAGAAACACCCATTGGGCATGGAGTCATAAGGGATATCAATTCTAGGCTTTCAGAACTTGATAGAAAATCATTTAATCTTAGGGGCCAGACAATCAACTATTTCTAGAATTATAATCTCTAAAGCATGGATAAATGAAAGAGAAAACACTCAAAGCTACACATAGCATTCAATTTAAATAAATTCTGCATAAATTTATCAGACTGGAGAGTGAATATCTGAAACAAGACAGACATAGAGAATTCTAAAATCAATTCTACATCAAAGATTTCTCATTCAAATGAAGAACACATTTAATGATAACAAATAAAGAAACACATACACTAAGAACATTGACTACAATTGTTGAGCAGAAAAATCTCTGAGTAAATAGCTCAAACACTTGTCTCTAAACCTTTCATTAATGTCAAGAAAATATTACAGCACCAATTGTCTCTTTCTTACTCAACTCTCAAACCCTTCTATTGTCCTTTTCATTACAATATATAGAAATCATATTTCATTCTAACTCCATGGAGTCAAATTCGTTAGGATTTTACATCAAAAAAGGAGTTACCAGTGATTAAAATGATTACTTAACTGATCACTAAATATTTTCCACGCACTCCTACAATTTAGGATTTGATTTCTTGAAAAACTTATACAACCATACTACATTTCTATTACATATATTAGTGGAAAAATGACTCATTATTCGATCCTGATGCTGACATGGTAAGCTCATCCTATCTGGCAGCTGAAAATGCTTTTTCATGGGCTTACTGGGTGATTTTACAGCAACCAGGAAATTTGTTGCGAAATCTTTGTTTGAGTAGTTTCACAGCAAAAGTTGTTGTGAAATATTTGTTTCATCTTATTTATGTTGTAAAAATGCTCCAGGATTGATATACAACTTTGAGATGACCTCACAAAAGCAAAAACATGTTGTGTCTTGAACATTACCAAATTATTCCACTACAACTTGGGCTAGCAAGTCCAGCTTCCTTTTTGCAATTAGTTCCTTCCTCGGTCTGTCCTTTGCCTTCAATGTCCTATTCTATCTATACAGATTTTTCATTTGTTTGTGTAGGGGTAGAGATCTCTTGACCGTCCTCTTGTTTTTCTCCAAGGCTTCTTCATAGAGGTCCAAGTGTTTTGCTATCTTCCTTTTCATTTTCATGTTTTCTTCCCTTAGTTGTAAAATATCAGCTTGAGCTTCTTTCAATTGTCTCTTTAGTCTTTTAACTATCATGTTATTTGTTTTTGAAGAATATTGAACCTCAACAACTTCTTCAATGACACACTAAACAGACATCTTAGGTCCGGTCTCTTCCTCACGAACTTGTCTCCTTGCTGATGATCTGGTTACAAGTTTTCCATGTCTTTATTTTTCAAGTACTTTTGGACTAAACATCATTTTTTTTCCTGGTTGAGGTTGGACTTCCACAACATCCTCAGCTTCCTAATAGAGGAATGTCTCATCTATAGGAATTAGTTTCTTTATTGTTGACCTGGTGAGTGGTTTCCTGGGTTTTTTCCATTTTTGTTGTTTCAGGAGTGAAAATGAGCTTTTTGCCTTTCTGTTTGCCTCTCTTACTTTCAGGGGTTTCTTCAATGTTTACAATTGTCTCAACACCCTATAGTGGTTCTTTACCCTTTTTCTTAGATCCTTTGCTGATAGAATTTTTGGTTGTAGTCTTGAGGGTTTCAATCACAATAGGTTGTTCTTTGTCATCTCCTTTTTTTCTTTTTAAACTATTGGAAGTTGCTTTAGAACTTGTGGAAGGATTACTTCCCTTTGATGGTGGGGATCTAGTGGTTTCTGCACAAAATCTTGATATAGAAAAAAAAGAACTTTGTTCCCTATTTGTTTTCTTAAGCTCCTTAAGGACTAACAATTTAATGAGACTGAAATGAAATAGACTAGGCTCAACTTGTTTATATTTTTCTTGTACTTTGTCTGCCATCTTCCCCAAGCTTTGACAAAGATAATATGGAAGATTTATATATTTCTTACATGTAAGGTGCATGAGTAGTCTGATATGGTACATGTACACCTTGTTGAATCGCCCCTCACAAGTAAAGTATCTCTAGATTACTCTCAGCAGTTGGTCATGGTGTTCTAGCATATAGCTTCTTGGCACCCCTTTTGATAGGTTCTCATTCTAAAATTCTGTTTTGAAATAATCATTACATTAGGAGGAATCTAGAGGCATCCCCTTGAACCACCTCTCACCTTGCAAGGGCATCTTTGTTGTTGTTTCAATTGTATGCTATGTGACTTGAATGTCTAGTGATCTAACCCTTGTTTTGACTCCATAAAAATTTAGAGAAAATTGTTTAGCTACCTCCATGCGACCTCCCTGTAGCTTTTCACAGAAAGGAAGGCATCCCACTGTTTGGAAAGATTCTCTGAAAATGGGATTAGGGTTTAAGCGCCTGAGAGATCTGTAGCAGTAAACACAGCTTCAATGGCATCCAAGGATCATACAGGATTTTTCATTTTGCAGCAAACTGAACCAATCCAGATATTTCAGAACAAATAGGCAGTTTCACAACAAAAGTTACAGTTTCGTGGAGAGCCACTCCTTTGATGATTTAAAAGAGGAAATACCACATGACCATAAAACCTTTACAAGGATTGTACTAACTCTTATGACCTTACTCCCATGATTTCTTGACCATTATGGATATCTTTAAAGTGATTTGACATGACATTTAATCGCTACGAAAAGCTGGGAGGTTTTGCAACGAATTTGAACTGATTGGTTACACATCTTGAAGAGGTACAAATTGGATTGGGAAAGCTATGAAACCTTTAGTACATGTGAAAACATGTTCCCATGACCTTATTAATACATATTGTAATGACTTAAGACTCATACTTTCAAATGATGACAAAGGACTATGTGACAAACTGACATGACCTTGAACAAGACTGACCACTTCAACATGACTTGGAATGATACTCTAACTCCTTGGAAATGACCCAATCAAAACCAAACTTGACTCAGAAGTAAATGAACCCAAAAAAATTTCATGGGACACTAACCCTAGGACCTTCACACATGGTCATGACCACAATACTCAATCAGCAACAAAACAAAGGCTCCAATGGGGATGTTATCCTCCCTGTGAGGTAGCAAAGAACCAATAGACCAGTGCATTATCCATTGGTCTTATTCTGAGATTGAAAACTATACAAAAACTCACACACAATTGAACAATTCAAAATTATTTACATACAATAAACTAAAATCAAACTGACAATCACCCTTCTAAATCTCAGGGCCTTCACCTTGGGCTTCAAATTATTTAGAGTGTCATCCACACCTGCAAATTTTGAAAATAAAGTGAATATTTACAATGATATGAATGGATCTAGCAGCTTTCAAGTTACATAATATTTTAAGAACCTCCCATTGACTGAACCTCCAACAAGAATTTCTCCATTCAGCTCGTCTAAAATGTAAGCATTGTTTCCATGATAAGAAAAAATCTTATAAGGTCCCTTCCAAAGATGATCGAACTTCCCATGCTTTCCTTTTTATTCATTTCAAGTATCCCACTTCAACGCTACACCATTGATCTACAAATAAACAACTTTGGTTCTCTTATCAAAAAATTTCTTCATCTTTTCCTGAAATAGATGGGTATTATTATACACATCTTCTCTCATATGTTGAACATGAATAAGCTGGTTGATCCTCCTTTGAATGTCACTAGTCTTTGTTTCTTGCTCCTGCAACAACTTCATGACTGGCAATCCCAAAGAAGTAGGAAAAACTACCTTTGTACCATATACTAACTGGAATGGTGAAGTTCCAATTGGTTTTTTAAGGCTGATTATGTCTGCCCACAATGAAAATATCAACTTTTTATGCCAAGCCTTCTTGATCTCATGTAGTAATTTCTTGATGATCTTTATTAAACTTTTGTTTGATGAGTCAGCCAATCCATTACCCTGAGGGTAATAGTTTGTAGAATTACTGAGCATTATGTTATAATATTCACATAATTTCATCATTTTCTTTGACTTGAAAGATGTTATGTTGTCAGTCATGATCCTCCTAGGACAACCAAACTTGGAAAAAATGTTGTTTTCTAAGAATTGAATTATCACAACATCACTTGCTTGTCTAGTTGGCACGACCTCAATCCACTTGGTAAAATAGTCTGTAGCATCCAATATCCACTTATGCTAACCTGAATATGTGGGATTGATTTCATCAATGAAATCAAGACCCCACTTTTGGAAGGGTGCCTCCACTGAAATAGGCTTCAAAGGCAATGTAAACAACTTTCTCTTTCCTTCAAAAAATTGACATTGATGAAAAGTTGTCACTGCTTTATACACATCTGCAAAGATTGTTTTCCAATAGAAGCCTTCTCTGAGAATTTTGTTTACAGTAGTCTTCCATTAGCGATGTCCTCCACAATCACCTTGATGAAATTCTTTCATAGTATGTTGTGCTTCATCTTCCAATATACAGTTTAATAAGACTCCTCTTAGATCTTTCCAGTACAAAAAACCATCTATGATAAAGAATTTTGTTGCTTTCAATTTCAAAAATATGGCCTTAGTCTTGTTAAACTTTGGTGGGGCTTGTAAATTCTGCAAAATATAAATTATATCACTATACCATGGAGATGAAAGGAACTTTTGAGATACCTTAGGTGTTGGTTTTGCATCCACTGTAAAGTCTGCAATGAAATTGATTCCTAGGAGATCAAAATTTGGCTGAGCCATCAATTTTTCCAATCCTTGAACTTTGACCAACTTTGTTTCCTTTATTTCTATATCATACTCCAACAGAACTACAATCCATTTCGCTCTTCTACCTTTAGGGTTTGGCTGAGTTAGAATGTCTTTGACTGCACTATTAGGAACAAAAGCAATACAATGAGAATGCAAGATATAAACCTTGAACTCCTACAATGCCTTCACCATTGCATAGGCCTACTTCTGCATGATATTATAGTTCAATGTTGAATCCCTCAGCGATTTGCTGTAAAGTCTATAGGCTGTTCCAAATTCTGCTCATTTTTCTGCAGCAAAACTCCTGCAATAGTATGTTCTAAGGAAAATGAGAATATCATAAAATATTTTGAATATTCTAGGCTAACTAATACTGGTGCTTCATTCAATGCTCTCTTTATATCATCAAATGACCCTTTTTCTTCAACTATTCATTTAACCTGATTGTGTTTTCTCAACATATGGGTAATAAATTTAACAGTTTCAACAAAGTTTGGTATAAACCTTCTTAGTAAATTCACCCTACCAAGAAAAGATTGCACTTCCTTTTTATTTTTGGGATTGTCTATTTTCTGGATTTCTGCTACTCTGCTTGGATATATTTCGATTCCCTCTTTTGATATCACATGCCCCAACAGTTTGCCTTCTTGCATTGCAAAACTTGACTTCTTTGGATTCACGGAAATACCAAACCTCCTGCACTTTTGAAAAACATGTTTCAAATTATTCAAATGTTCATCATCAGAGTTAGAGAAAACTGTAATATCATCCAAATATATCACAATGAACTTATCCCTCTCTTCTACAAAAACTATATCCATAGCTCGTTGAAATGTTGCTCCTGCGTTCATCAGTACGAATGGCATCTTTGCATACATGAACGTTCCCCAAGGTGTGGTAAAAGTTGTATTTTCTTTATCATTTGGATGCACCGTGATCTTATTATACTGTAAATATCCATACAACATTGACATTCTTTGTGTTCCCACAACTTTCTGCAAGATATAATCCATCTTTGGGAGAGGATAGTTGTCCTTCAAAGATACCCTATTCAGATTCTGGAAATATACACACAACCTGATTTCTCCATTCTTATTCCTGACAGGAACCAGGTTTGCCAAAAATTTAAAGAACCTCAATGAGACAATAATATCTGCATCAAAAAATTTCTTCACTTCCTTCTTGATTAAGGGCAAGAGCAATGGATTTATCCTCCTTATATTTTGTTTGAAGGGTTTATGATCTTCTTTGAATGGGATTGTATGTTGGATGATGCGTGTATCATACACCTTCAAGTCCTCATAGCTCCATGCAAACACATTAGATAATTCCTTTATTAATCTAATATACCTTTCTTTGTTTTCAGGGGTTAAAGTCTTAGACAATTTGATGAGTCTTGGTTCCTTTTCAGTTCCAATATTGCAATATTCTGCCTTGCCTTCATTTGGAGTCACCTTTGGGTTTTTTGCTACATCATTATTATCAAAAAGCTTCTCAAGAGGAACTAAACTCTTTGGGATGCAATTATTCTTCAATTGAATTATCTCCTTTCCATCTATAACATTATGATAATCCTATGAATTTGGAGTCAAACCTGCATTTTCTTCCTCAAAAAACATATTTTCTTCATCAATATGTGTACTGGAAAATTCATCTAATTTTGAAGGAACCTAATGAATTACTTATCATATTCAAAGACTTGCCAATATTTTATATTGTCAAGGACTAATGGCCTATGTTTGACTTCAATATCATACTTCTTATTTGGATGAATAGAAATTTTGAAAACATTGGCTGAGGTGGCTAAAGCATCAAAAATCATATTCTACCCTCTTGGTATTAGTGATACATCATACTCTATGAATCCTTCCAACAACTCTAGTATTGCATTCCTGTATTCCCTCATCCTAGGGTGCTTGGTATGATAGATTCCCTTAACCTGATTAATTACTATCTCTGAATCACCATGCACAACTATTCTCTTAGCTTTCAAATAATTCAAAGTGTTTAGCCCCAAAATTAAAGCCTCATATTCATCTACATTGTTTGTAAAATCAAAAGCCAGTTTGAAAGAACAAAGTTTTGAAGCACCTTCTGGAGGAATAATCCACACACATGACCCAGCTCCTTATTTACTGACAAGTCCGTCAAAATCCATATTACATAACCCATCATCATCATCATCTGTCTGATCTGAAATGACCTCTTCCTACAATTGTTCACCCTTTTTCTCTGGAATTTTAGGTTCATTCTTGTCCCCCTCTTCAAAGAAAATATTATTATAAAAAATAGAAGCCCCAATATCAATGTCAACAACATAGATAGGGTGATTATTAGGCCTATCTGGGATACTTACAGTCTCAGGTATTTACCTTTCTCTTCTTCTCGGTGGCATGGCTGTAAAATTCCTCTTTTCTCTCTGCTATAGAAAGCAAAGAACTTGTTCTGGGCTCTGATACCACAACTGGTGCAGACCTCCTGCCCTCAGGCTGAGATCCACATAGGATCTTCTCTAAACCTCAACAAGGGTTAATTAAACTCCTTTCTTAAGCTTGCAAAGAATTTCGGGTCTTGTGAGTTGGGGCGCTTCGAATACTATGCCCTGGCCCTTGGCAATTGCCGAAACGTGAAATGCAAATGGGCTAAGCTGTAAGCCCCTCTCTTCAGACCCTTTTCCTATAGGACCAAAACCAAGCCTTATGCAAGCTCTTTTCCAACTCACGACTTCACAAGTTGGAGCACCAACTTCTTGTGCCCTCCCCTTGCGAATCCCCGAAACACGATCCGTCAACGAAGGTTGACTTTACCCAAAGCGACGGGCGCATGCCACCTATCACTTCTTCTTTACTCTGATTACGGGGTGAGTTCTTGCCACCTGTCCACATGGACTTTTCGGCTTTCGTGACTCAACCAGGGAAGCAACAACCGTTCCTCCTCCTCTATGGATCCCCAACTCTAAAATTGTACCTTCAGTGAGATCGATGGTTGTGTGCCTCCCTCGATCCAACGGTCCTGGCTGTATCAGGATTTCACAAATTGACGCAGCACGCGCTCGCAAGTGCGTCCGCTCACAGGATCTTTCCTTCTTCATGGCTCGAAGAACACTAACCAGTCCTTCTATTTCCCTATCGGGAAATATGCACCCACAACAATCCTCGTGGGATCCCCCTCCTTACAATCGGGAGATTGGACTTCGTGACTTTGCGAGGTCAATAGTCGAGCATTGGACTCTCAAATCCCCGAATGCCGACAACAGTCCATGCTGACCTTTTTCTATCGGGGTTTTCTCTATCGCTATTTCGGCACTCACGATGTTGAACCACTCGTATCCCCGACTCCCAAACCCCGATATGGCGAAACTCCGACGCACGCGTGAGTTCGACCCTTCACGTCACTTCACCTTATCGACACTTCAGAGTTCGCGGTATCGCGAATCCTGAGGTAATGGTTTTGGAACTTCTCGCTGCAAAACCCTGATATATTATGCCACCTGTCCGCTGATTGACCCTTGTGGCCCCCACACTATTCCCTTAGCCTTTTTGGGATATTGCGTATTGTGATATCGCGATTCCTGATGTAGTGTTACGGAGTTTCAATCCAAAAAACCTCTATACACGATATACATATAGATCCAACGACCCTTGAGGCTCGAATCAATGGTTCTACCCCTCCTGAGCTTTGAACCTTTAGAGAATATGTCACCATATCTCCCCTGCACCTCTGTGAGATCTAACGGCTCACGGAATATCACAAATTCCACTCGGAGAATTTCGACCGCCCGTTCCTTGCTTGGCGATTCCTGTGAATGACCAAGTGTTCCTTCACGGAATTCGTCCACTTGCGTGCAAAATTGCGACGCTTCTTACAAGCTTCCAGTCACAGTTTCCCTGCACTGTTCTCCAATAGTTTCGAAGGCCTTATCCTGCCTGAACTTTCTTATAACTCTGAGCCTTAGAGAGACTCTTGCGTGCACTCCTTGCAGCAACCTTCAAACACGTTCAAGTGTTGAATCTCCTTCCACTTTGTGCACACCTGCAGCCACATTCCTTCAAACTCTTCTCTCAGGTTCGCAACCCTGAAACTTCGTTTAGCCCGCGCACTCCTTGCACGGATCCTGTGCCTGTCTGCACTTCTGGGAAATGAGAACAAAATCTAAACTACCTGAGCCCTCTATCAACGCACTCCTTGCGGACACTTCGACTGCACTCCTTGCAGGAACTCTAGCACAGATAGAGAAACAATTGAAACTCATTCCTTCTTCCTCTCAGACTTCAAACTCAAACATGAAATCATATACACAACATATAAAGAAAATGTATAACAGGAAGAAAACATTCATGAGCATATCATTTAGCATCAATACATAGAGAACAACACAAACCATGAAATTGAATCAACTCTTCTATTAATTCAAATATCTATACATGGGTGTTCTTACACAGCTCTCTGCATGCTCTTGCTCTTCTGCTTCTTCAATAATGTTACAATACACAATGAGGATGTCTATATCCCATTTCCCTCTTGCGCTTTAAAACTGTCTAATCTTAGAATTAAATTCTATCTACCTGCATTAACTACTTTAAATGCCTTCTACCTACTAAGGATGAGAGCTAAAGGCTCAAGGTCCGTTTACATTATACCAATGCGCATTTTCTTAATGGCTTCATTTAATATTGCGCAAAAAATTCAAGGCAATTTCAAAATATGTGCTGGCACTTGTCCAGCTGTCCTCCGCTTCTGCGCTGGCTCACTTGATGTCGACGATGCTCCTGCATCATACTCTCTCGCTTGAAAATTTTCATGGGCTCCTGTCCATGAGCTCTTGCACCGTCTGTCCATACCTCTTTATCTCTGCTTCAGTCTCCCAGCTGGCATCTTCAACTGGATGGTTCTTCCACTTGACCAGATACTCGAAGTATTGCTTTCGCCTGGTCGTTTTGCTTACTCTCTTATCCAGTATGCACTCCATCTGCGGGTTATCTGCAACTGGCATTTGCTTTGTCCACTAGATCACTGGTTGTTCATCTCCAGTCTCTGTTTCTCCAGCTTTATATGGGTACAAATCTGAGATATTGAATATCAGAGAAATTCCGATCCCATCGGGTAATTCAATCTCATAAGCATTCACCCCAAATTTCTTCAAGACCCTACATAGCCCGCTTTTCTTCATCTTTAACTTATTATATGTTCCTCTCGGGAACCTTTCTTTCCTCAAATGTGCAAGAACCAAGTCACCAACCTCAAACTAAAGTTGTCTTCTATGCTGATCTACTCTGCGCTTATACTCCTGACTTGAGTTCTGCAGTCGCTCCTTCACCTGGCTATGAAGTTCTTTCATTGCCTCTGCGAATTCTTCTGCACTAGTGCTCCTAGTCGCAGTCTGTTCTGAATCCCTCAGTTCAAAAATTCCTCTCAGCTGCATGCCATAGACAACCTGAAATGGACTTTGCCCTGTGCTCCTGTTTACTGATTCGTTATAAGCAAACTATGCCTGTGGTAATATGTGGTCCCACTGGCTGTGGTGCTCTGCCACCAAGATTCTCAACAAGTCTCCCAAACTTCTATTCACCACTTCTGTCTGTCCATCCATCTGAGGATGATACGCTGAACTAAACGCCAAGTTAGTTCCAGCTTCTTCCATAAGGTCCTCCAAAAATGCCCTATGAACTTTGTATCTCGATCCGAAACTATGCTTCTCGGCAATCCATGAAGTCGAATGACCTCTTTGAAAAACAAGTTCTCAATATGAGTTGCATCGCTGGTCTTCTGACATGGAATGAAGTGTGCCATCTTGGAAAATTTATCCACCACCACAAAGATTGAATCAAAACCTCTTTGTGTTCTTGGCAACCCTAATGAAAAATCCATGCTAATCGCATCCCACGACCTTTCTGGTATGGACAATGGTGGATAAAACCCTGCATTCTGCTTCCTTCCCTTCAAATGATGGCAAATTCTGCATCTGTCTACAAATATCTTAACATCTGCTCGCATTCCCGGCCAAAAATATGACTCATTCATCTTTGCGAATGTCTTGTCATGACCAAAATGTCTTGCCAATCCTCCACTGTGTTTCTCCTTCAACATATTCTCCCTCATGGAGCATTTCAGAATACACAGTTGATTACCTCTAAACAGTAATCCTTCTTGGATCATATAGTCTGTCCAAGGGCTTCTATCTCTGAGAACTGGATTCTCAGTTGCTTCATACGCTTCCCTAAAATCTGGATCATCAGCGTACATATTCCTGAGATCATCAAAACCCAACGTTTTGACTCTGAACTCCTGCAACAACAAACACTTCCTGCTCAAAGCATCAACAACTTTGTTAGTAGTACCAGAAATATGTTTAATCACAAAAGTGAAATTCTGCATATACTCAACCCATTTGACATGTTTCTGATTCAACTTCTCCTGTTGAGTCACAAACTGCAATGCATGATTATCACTGTACAATACAAATTCTTTCGGGATCAAGTAATGTCTCCATTTCTTCAATGCCTGTATGATAGCATAAAACTCCTTATCATAAGTGGAGTATTTCAATTTCGCTTCATTCAACTTCTCACTGAAGTACGTGATTGTCCTATCTGCTTGACTCAAGACTACCCCAATTGCAAATCCACTTGCACCGCATTTCACCTGAAATATTTTTCGGAAATCCGACAACACCAACACTGGTTGTTCCGTGATCTTCCTCTTCAACAGATTGAAACTCTTCTCAGCTTATTCTGTCCAGTGAACAGACTTGTGTCTTTTCTTCACTGTATCCATCATTTCTGCGCTAATTCCACTGAAATTCCTGATGAACTTTTGGTAGAAACTAGCCAATCCGTTAAAACTTCTCACCTCAAATATATTCTTCGGTGATGGCCAATTCTTGATTACCTCCACCTTATCTGGATCCATCCTCAACTCATTTTCCGAAACAACAAATCCCAATTAAATGAGTTCTGTCTTCATGAATGAGGACTTCTTCATATTTATCAACACCTTCTCCTGCTATAACCTCTGCATCACTGTAGCCAAATGCTTCAGATGCTCTGCCATTGTTTTACTGTAAACCAGTATATCATCCAAATACACAATGACAATTTTTCCGATGAACTCCCTCAGGACTTCGTTAATCAACCTCATGAAGGTACTTGGCGCATTTTCTAAGCCAAACGACATAATAAGCCATTCATACAACCCTTCGTTTGTTTTGAATGCTGTCTTCCATTCATCACCTTCTCTCATGTGGATTTGATGATAACCTCTTTTCAAATCAATCTTTGAAAAATACTTTGCTTCGCTCAAGCAATCCATCAGATCATCCATCCTCGGCAATGGAAATCTGTACCTGATGGTTATCTTGTTGATCACCCTTGAGTCAGTACACATCCTCCAGCCTCCTTCTCTCTTTGGACTGAGTACTATTGGAACAACACATGGACTCAAGCTTTCCCTGACCAAACCTTTGTCCAATAAATCCTGGACTTGCCTCTTAACCTCTTCATTATCTTGCGGCGTTAATCTGTATGCAGCTTTGTTTAGAAAACTAGCTCCTGGTATGAGATCAATACGATGACTCACACTTCTAATCGGTGGTAATGAACGAGGTAATTCATCCACTACTATGTCAGCGAACTCTTCCAACAGTTCTTGAACTTCCTCTGGTAAATCATCCACTCTTGTGCTAGTCAGAACAATCCTCGGTTTCCTGGCCACAATGAACTATGGATCCTCTTTCTTCTTAACCTCTGTAAGAAGTTCCTTCCCACTCATGAGAAGTACTGTGTTTCTTACTTCCAGCTTCACCTCCTTATCCTTAATTGGAAGCAACATGTGTGTCCTCCCATTATTCTCTAGGGTGTATGTGTTCATTCTCCCATCATGAATCACATTCCTGTCATATTGCCATGGTCTACCCAACAATAGATGACACACATCCATAGGAATGACATCACACAAGATCTTATCATTATATCCTCCTATCTTGAATTCAACTAAACATTGTTTAGTGACAGTTACCTGGTGTCCTTTCTGTAGCCACGAAACTCTGTATGGGCTTGGATGATTAGTCGTCTCCAGCTCCAGC
>SNQJ01S0050155.1:53559-77279 GCA_010110895.2 Picea sitchensis
CTCTACCTCTAGTACGAGGAAAAGTGTTGTTGTCAGCATAATCTCCTCTCTGCTCAGTATGCTTTCCTCGCGGTTCAGCATATGGCCCTCGCTGTGAGGTTCCACCTCTCTCTGTTTGAGTCTAAGGTTTCTTATAGTCTTCCTTGGGCTTCTAGAATTTGTCCTGGGCAATTGATTTTCCTTTGGGCTGACTTCTGCCTCGGCCCCTCTAACTCTGCTTTTGGCTCAGCTTCTCCTCCACTTTCAGATCCATCTGATAAGCATCTTCCACCATTCGGATCGTTACCATGCTCATCTCATTCTGGATATCATATCTCAGGCCATTCATTTATCTGGCTACTTTCTCATCATCGCTCTCCCGATGACCTGCCTTGATGTTCAGTTTATAGAATTATTCAGTATATTCCTTCACTATCATCAACTTCTGTCTCAGGTTCTGCATCCTCCTGAACAGAGTAATTTGATAGTCTCTAGGAATGAATTTCTCCTTCATCTTTGCGATCATCCTATCCCAGTTCTTGATCTTTTACTTTCCCTTCCAGCGTCTGTCAGCTTGCAGTTCATCCCACTACAATGCTGCATGTCCTTTCAATCTAGTGACAACATGCTTGACCTTCTTGTGTTCTTCGACATCTTCGTAGTCGAAGTACGTGTCTAGAGCTATAATCTAGTCTAGAAGCTCCTCTGCATCCAAGTTTCCCTCGTAAACTAGAATGTCCATCTTTGCTCTTGCACCCATCCTGGCAATAGCTCTGATCAAACATTCGTTTGATGCATCTTCGGCTGCAACTTCCTCTTCACGTTTAGACTCAACTTCGCTTTCGGAATCACTGAGATCCCCAACACTGACTGTACGTCATTGCGTTGTCTCCATGTCTTCGAGTCTAGCTCGTAGATCACACATCTGTCTCTCCATAGCTGGATCTACCATCTGCCTGCCTCTTCTTCTCGGCATTTCCCTATCCTCTGGATCGGGTGATTGTCTATCTCTCCTTGGTGGCATGGTGAATTCTCTTTCTCTGCTACAGAAAGCAAAGAACCTTTATGAGCTCTGATACCAAACTGACACAACACGCGCTCGCAAGCGTGTACGCTCACAGGATATTTCCTTCTTCACGGCCCGAAGAACACTAACCGGTCCTTCTATTTCCCTATCGGGAAATCTACACCCACAACAATCCTCGTGGGATCCCCCTCCTTACAATCGGGAGATCAGACTTCGCAACTTCGTGAGGTCAGTAGTTGAGAATTGGACTCTCAAATCCCCGAATGCCGACAATAGTCCACGCTGACCTTTTTCTATTAGGGTTTTCTCTATCGTGATTTCGACACTCGCGATGTTGAACCACTCGTATCCCCGACTCCTGAACCCTGATATGGTGAAACTCTGATGCACGCACGAGTTTGACCCTTCACGTCACTTCACCTTATCGACACTTCGAAGTTCGCGGTATCGTGAATCCTGAGGTAATGGTTTCAGAACTTCTCGCTGTGAAACCCCGATATATTATGCCACATGTTCGCTGATTGACCCTTGTGGCCCCCACACTGTTCCCTTAGCCTTTTCGGGATATCGCGATTCCTGATGCAGTGTTATGGAGTTTCAACCCATGAAACCCCGATACACGATATACTTATAGATCCAACGGCCCTTGAGGCTCGGATCAATGGTTCTGCCCCTCCTGAGCTTTGAACCTTTAGAGAATACGTCGCCATATCTCCCCTGCACCTCTGCGAGATCTAACGACTCATGGAATATCGCGAATTCCCCTCGGAGAATTTCGACTGCCCGTTCCTTGCTTGGCGATTCCTGCGAATGACCAAGTGTTCCTCCGCGGAATTTGTCCACTTGCGTGCAAACTTGCGATGCTTCTTACAAGCTTCTAGTCACAGTTTCCCTATGTTGTTCTCCAATAGTTTTGAAGGCCTTATCCTTCCTGAACTTTCTTATAACTCTGAGCCTTAGAGAGACTCTTTCATGCACTCCTTGCGACAACCTTCAAACACGTTCAAGTGTTGAATCTCCTTCAACTCTGTGCACACCTGTAGCCACAGTCCTTCAAAATCTTCTCTCAGGTTCGCAACCCTTAAACTTTGCTTAGCCTACGCACTCCTTGCACGGCTTCTGTGCCTATCTGCACTTCTAGGAAATGAGAACAAAAGCTAAACTACCTGAGCCCTCTGTCAATGCACTCCTTGCGGACACTTCGACTGCAGTCCTTGCAGGAACTCTAGCACAGATAGAGAAACAATTGAAACTCATTCCTTCTTCCTCTCAGACTTCAAACTCAAACATGAAATCATATACACAACATATAAAGAAAATGTATAACAGGAAGCAAACATTCATGAGAATATCATTCAACATCAATACATAGAGAACAACACAAACCATGAAATTGAATCAACTCCTCTATTAATTCAAATATCTGTACATGGGTGTTCTTACACAGCTCTCTGCATGCTCTTACTCTTCTACTTCTTCAATAATTTTACAATACACAATGAGGGTGTCTATATCCCGTTTCCCTCTTGCGCTCTAAAACTGTCTAATCTTAGAATTAAATTCTATCTACCTGCATTAACTACTTTAAATGCCTTCTACCTACTAAGGACAAGAGCTAAAGGCTCAAGGTCCATTTACATTATACAAGTGCGCCTTTTCTTAATGGCTTCATTTAAGATTACGCAACAACTTCAAGCCAATTTCAAAATATGTGTTGGCGCTTGTCCAGCTGTCCTCCGCTTCCGCGTTGGCTCGCTTGATGTCGGCGATGCTCCTGCATCACAAATAAAAAATCTACAACACTTGACCCATACTGTTGGTCACTCGATTCCCCGAATTCTGATACACAAATTCACATATGAGATCAACGATCCTTGTTGATCTAGATATGACGGTCACTACTCCTCCTGAGCTTATGGGTGTTGAAAAGGCACTCAGTCCTAATCTCTTCGATGTTCTAAGAGATCCGATGGTTCTTGGGATTTTGACACTTCCTCCTGAAGCGATTCAAACGTCCGATTCAAATTCTCAAGGACTTCTGGCCAAATGACTTGGCATCCTTCCTCCTGAACTTGACTCGTGTGAGCCAATTCAACCTCCATCTCCCTTTGGAACAATTGAAAGGTTCTAACCCTCCTGAGCTTCCACTTGCAAAATCAAGGCCTCCAAAGGGGTCCCTGCACACATTCCTTGCGTCAAATTTTAAATTTCCTCTAGTTAGTTAGGGTCTTTGACTTCGTGCACTCCTTGCAACATCAGTCTCTCAATTTCTCTCTTGGATTTGTAAAATATGAGACTCCACCTGGCCTGCGTACACCTTGCACGGCTCTGTGCTCTGCTAGCACTCATTACCTATAAAGACACAATTTGAATCTCCTCTGAGGGTCCTGAGATGAAACACAGAACCTAGTCGATGCACTCCTCGCGGACCCTCCACTTCACTCTTTGCAGGAGTTCTCAGAAAGAGAAACAACTGAAACTCATTCACCCCTTATCCAGAATTCAAACATTCAACATAGAATTCTAGAGCATACACATTCACATTGGCATTGAAATAGAATGCACACAGAGAATGCAAAAAATCCTGCAACATACCATTTAACAGGTGGTTCCAACAACCATAACAAACACATGGATTGGAATCAAAACTTTCTTCTATTAAATCTAGTGCTCCTGTACATGGCGAATAACAACTAAAAATGCATAAAATTCTTTGTCCTCCTATATTCCTTTCTACAGCTCTACAACTTATGAATTATGAATTATGTTACAATGATACAAGGGTTGAGGGTGTCTATCATCCGTTTTCCCTCCTACCTCCTACGCCCCTAAAACTGTCTAATCTATTAAATTAAATCTACTTACTTGCATTCATTACACATAAATGCCTCTACATTCAACAGATGAGAACAATGCTCAAGATCTGTTTACAATCTCCAAAACACAAAAGTAAGTACGCTTCCCTAGCTATTACATTAATATGCATTCATTAATCTTCAAAACACTTCAAAATGTGCACTGGTGATTTTCCAGCTATCTCCTTTGGTTAGGCGCACGTATTTGGCTTTATACGATGCTCCTGCATTAAGAGGGGGGGGTGGTGAATTAGTTGTTATCGTGCTTAAACAATTTTTCTTAATTTTAAACTCTTTACAAAGCACTCAATGACAATCACAATAATGCAGGGAGGTAAGCAGTAGAATATTCAACATCAATCACACACATGAAATATACAGAGACATATATTTTCTAAGAAAAACCATAAAGGGAAAAACCTCTTCTTATTGATATGATAAGTAATCTTTATTTTCTGTACATTATCATTCTAATGATCACCAACTCATTGTGAGTCTACCACCTCTGTTTTGGAAGCTGCAACTTGCTGAGAGCACCACCAACTCTCTAGTTTATTTAGCACCTACTAGAAGGAAGCACCAACTCCCTGGTTTCTCTAGAACCCACTAAAAGGAAGCACCAACTCCCTGGTTTCTCTAGCACCCACTAGAAGGAAGAACCAACTCCCTAAGTGTTCCATCATCAACTGGATGGAAGAACCAACTTCCAGTCACACAGGCACTGACCTGTATAACATAGAACAATAGTTCTCCCTTGCACCACCCTGCCACCCTGGTTTTTATGGCTGCAACCAGATGGAAGCTACAACTCCCTGTGTTTAAGAACCCACTTGAAACTTTGAGGACACAAATCCTCCCTAGAACCTCCCTACCACCCTGAAATATAAATATTTTCTTTCTACAACTTTATCAAAGTGACACAACATTTATCTATGGCTTATCAGTCTCATCGCTGTTCTGCTACCCTGCTCTGCTCTGCCTGCATCAGTGTCTCTCTCCTCACATTTGCTGCGCTTTCTGTTCTTCTCTCAGATATGCATTTTTTTTCCTTGCTTCTTCTGCACTTCAACTCCTACACACTGCATGCTTCTACCCGCATGAATCACACTCAACCGCAACAACCATCTCTTCTTTGTTCTGCATTTTTATACTCTCTCTGCACCTTCTGCATCCTTCATGCACAATACCTATGCATGCTCTTCACAACATCACTGTTATACCCTACGGGTTGTTCACTGCAGCTCTTCCTTACACCTCCATAGCTCGACAGCAGAAAAATGACTTCACTTCTTTTTTCTGCATCTTTTTCTCATGTCGAGTCATCTACTAATCATCATGGCAACTCTTCATCTTCTCTCGCAGTTCTGTTGCCTGTGAGTTCATCATCAGTGGCCATTATGATGAGATTCCTTACCTTCTCTGGCAGTCGAGACTCTTTGTCTTCTTTGTCAGTTACAACTAGTCAACTATGGCTTCTTTGTCTTCTAGCTCCTTCCTTTGCGTGACCACCGGCGGTGACCAAGCGCTTATTCAAAAAGCGCTTCCCGATTTCTGTCTAGTGAGTGCTTGCTCCATTTCATGATATGAACTTGTGCTATGAGATTCATGTGACCAAGTGATTGTGGGTGCATCCAAAGGTGGTTTAGACTAAACTTCTTTTCTCCCCACAATTCACCACGACCCTCCATGCGTCCATTCTCCAAAACCATGGTTTTGATTGCAGCCCGCTTATGAAAAATTAAGGCACGAGCATGTTCTGGCCCCGCAATGGAGAATGACCATTGATCTCATGATATTGATGGTTCTATTGAACGGATGGTTCAGATATGTCCTCTCGAGTCCATGGACCAGATCTTTCCTTCCTCCATCAATGACTGAGGTTTCCTTCGTGATCCAGGCTCCGGGAGTTTCAACTCTCAAACCCTATTGCTGCTGATTGGATATCTTCCCGAATGGAAGATATACTGACATATATCCCTTTCAATCATCGGCTTTGCCCTCTTTCCTTTGTCCATACACAATCCTTGGTCTCAGTGGTCAGATGACATGTGTCCTTCCAAACCAACGGATGAGAACAATTTCATGATCTGGGTTGCGAGAGTTTCAATTCTCAAGTTCTCATTTTCTCCTGGAGAATTTCACCCAGAGTCCATGATCCAATGAATTGTGTCCCTCTTGGATCAATGGTTGAGATCTCCTTCGTGTCTCCAAACTTTAGATATTTCAATTCTCAAACTCTCGGTCATCCTTCCTTTTCTTTTTCCCGGAGTTGGCAATCCACCGACGCGTGTCCTCTTTAATCCAACGACTATCCTCCACTCCAGGATTTCGAGTCTTTGGGCGAGTACTAGTGGTAGAACTCACAAATCAAAACTCCTGGAGTTACTTAAATCTTTCTTCACTCGATGACATGTCATGAGCCGAGTAGCTGCCATGTGGCACTCAGATTTGTGATTTCCACGTACCTGAAATGTCGAATCAACTTGAAACTTGTCATTGTCTGATTGCACCACATGTCCTCATGATCTGTTAACGTGGTCTACCATATGTCCTCCTCGAATCAATGGTCCTCGTTCTCCCTTTGATCGACAACTGTGATCAAATCATGACTTTGCGTGTCAAGTGTTTGAATGTGAGCCAACCCTGACTCTTCCAACTCCTGATATATGAAATACTCTAGATCAATGGCCCACAAACCTCTGTGATCCAATGGTCCATATCTTATTGTGACTTCACGTTTCGTGAGTTCCTGCAACTCTTATATTTGAATTTTCCAGTTCGTGAGTCAGCGAAATGTTGATCTCTCGCCATGTGTCCTATGGATCCAACGGTTCATATCTTTTCACATTTCACAGAGTTGGAGGATGGCGCTTAGCCATTATCCTCTTTGTAGTTATATTGGATCCAATGGTTTCTAGTCCCTTGCACTTCGATCCGATGGCTGAGGTCTAATCTCCTCCTCTGCGCGCTCCTCCTATTTGGACTTCTGATCTAACAACCATAGGATATTCGGGATTGGTGATCCAATGACCATTCTCGCTCCTTATTATGAGCTTACACATCCTCCTGACTTGGAAGAATTTCTAATTGTCAAAGGCCTCGACCTTTGATCCTTCTACGATTCCTGATGACTTGGACCTCATCTGCGCTTTTGGAAACTGCTATCTCTTCTGAGATTTATCGTCTCTGCATACTGTTCTCTTCTCCTCCTAAGCTTCTCGAGCTTTCTCTTCTGTGCCTTTGCTGATGTTCTTTCCATCAATGACAAGCACACTCTACCTGTAAATATTCCAACAATCTCCCCCTTTGGCATTGATGGAAACCTTGAACATATGCACTATTCATATTAGACCTCCAACTGTAGCATCCACACCTTTTCTCCCCCTTTAACATCAATGTCAAAGAAAACATGCTCCCCCTAAGCTTTTGCAGTATTTTTTGGAGGTATTAGATATTCAACCAACACATACTCCCCTTGACAGGATGGACTCTCTTATGTTGATAGTGGGGTCACGCCCAACTTCTGACGTAGATACTAAAACTGAGCTTGTGCAAGCGGTTTAGTGAAGATATCAACAATCTGGTTTTTGGATGGAATATAATGCAAAGAAACCATAGAGTTGGTTACCTATTCCCTCAAGAAGTGATACTTGATGGGTATATACTTGGTCTTGGAGTGAAAGACATGATTCTTTGACACACTAATTGCATTGGTATTATCACAATGGATTGGGATCGATGCAGTATAATTTACCTCCAAGTCTGCAAGGGTCTGGATAATCCACAACACTTGGGTACATTAGGTGGTAGCTGCAATGTATTCAACTTCTGTAGTTGATAAGGAAATGGACGCCTGCTTTTTTCTCAACCATGATACAAGGGAATCTCCTAAGAAGAATGCACCTCCACTTGTTCTTTTCCTTTCATCCAGACAGTTAGCCCAATCAACATTTTAACAAACTGATAGTTGAAAATTTTGATTCCTAGGATACCATAGGCCATAGTCCATTGTTCCTTTCAAGTATCTGAATATTCTTTTGACAACTAGAAAATGACTCTGTTTAGATGCAACCTGATACCTTTCTACCATGCCAATAGCATGCATTATATTTGGACATGATGCTATGATGTACAATAGGCTGCCTATCATAGACCTATATCAACTCTGATCAACACCAGGTGAGTCATCATCCTTACTTAACTTGCATCCAATGACCATAGGTGTGCTCATAGGTGTAGAATCTTCCATTTGAAACCTTTTCAACATTTCTCTTAGATATTTCCCCTGAAAGAGAAATAATCCTTCAGATCTCTGAGTAATTTGTAGACCAAGGAAAAATGGAAGTTCCCCTATCATAGACATTTCAAATTCAGAATGCATGGTAGAAGAAAGTCATTATACTAATGAAGCATTATTGCTTCCGAAAATGATGCCATCTACATAGACCAACACAATGAGCAAATCATCACCCTCTGTTTTGATATATAGATTGTTGTCAACTATTCCTCTCGTGAACCCTTTGTCTTGAAGATACTTATCTAGTCTGTAATGCCAAGCATGAGGAGCTTGTTTCAACCCATATAAGGATTTCTTTATCTTGAAAACAAAGTCAGGGTTATCTAACAATTGGAAACATTTTGGTTGTTCCATATAGACTTCTTCTTTTAGATCTCCATTTAGAAAGGCTAACTTGAAATCAATTTGGTAGACTTTAAACTTCTTATGAAAATCATAGGCAAGAAACATTCTAATAGCTTCTAATATTGCTACAGGCACAAATGTTTCATCAAAGTCCAGTCCTTCTATTTGAGAATATCCTTTGCATACCAATCTAGCCTTATTTCTTACAATATTTCCTTTCTCATCCATTTTATTTTTGTAGACCCATTTGGATCCTATTATATTTTCATTTCCTGGTCTAGGAACAAGTTCCCAAGTGTCATTGTTTTCAATCTGGTCCAGTTCCTCATTCATTGATTTTAACCAGTTTACATCTTCACTAGCTTCATTGAAGTTCTTGGGTTCCACCATGGATACGAGGGCTATATGTGATCGCTCGGTGTTTTTGATTATCCTTCTCCTGGTTTGTACACCTTTGTCTTTCTCACCAATTATCTGACTTGCAGGATGATTCTTTTGAGTAATTCTGGAGGAAGAATTTGATGATGTCTGTTGATTTGAGTTTTTTTGAGTATTTTCATCTTCATCTAACTCAAAGTATTCTTGTTATGATTCTTGGAATTGTTCAGCTTCAACTTCACCTATATCGTCTGTTGTTGATTCAGTATTGTTCACCTCTCTTTCTGGGATTCCTTCATCAACTTTTACGTCAATACAATCAACCAATTTATGCATCCTCTTATTATAACATCTATATCCTTTACTGTTTGTAGTGGTCAAAGTTTAGATGTCCAAGTCTCCTATGCCATAACCAACTTTCATCATATTTGCTTATATGACACTCCTCTCTATTTTATTTCAGCACATATACACTATTATCCATCCTTATGCCTTTAGCCACCACTTGTCCTGAGTTTACAGACTTTATCTTGCAATCCTTGGAAGTGAACTCTACTTCACATCCTCTGTCACACATTTTACTTACACTGAGAAAATTATGTTTCAACCCATTTGCAAGCAGAACATCCTGGGATTTTCCTTTACCATTACTCAAACTCACCATCCCTTTACCCGATTTTACCAGGAGCATCATTTCCAAAGGTTACATTTCTTGATTTGCTTTCACTTAGAGAAAAAGAACTTACTTTTGACTCTTGTCATATGTTTGGAGCACCCACTATCAATATACCATGGGTTCTTTTGTCTTTGAGATGACAACACTAATCCGCACTTGTCATTCTCTTTCTTCTTACAAACCTTGACATTTTCAGTAGAGGGATTCAAATCTTATTCATAGTTTCGTAAGCGACAGTCTGCAACTTTATGTCCATAATTATGGCAGGTGTAACATTTCAGTTCATTGAATAAAGAATCACAACGATTGTTATGCTTAACTTGTGTCCTTTTTCTAGCCATCACATGATTTGCAGTCTATGATTGTTTTTTACTTGGCTGTCTCATTCTTTGTTGCGGAAAATATCTATTCCTTGAGTGTTTTGATTGCTCATATCTAAATCTTAAAGAACAATTTACAACTTTGTGACCAAAGTTAGAACAGAAAAAACAATATCCATAGAAAAATCCTTTGTACCTAGAAAATGGTTGTCTTCTTTGAGCAGGTCGATTTCTTCCATGCCGAGGATTTCTTTGTTCTACAGATTGTTCTGGTACTTTTTCTTTCACTCTTCCTTGGTAGAATATTATCTTCCTCTGTTTCTCCATATTTGTTGTTGTCAATGAATGCAGATTTGACAAACTTGATGGAATCTTTGTTGCTTGGCTGACTACAACTTGATCCTTCTTCATAACCCAAACCAGTTTTCAAATTTGGATTCCTTTGTTGATTCAGAATGGTGGTTAATCCTTCTGAGGCTTTAATGCTTGGAATATTTTGGAGATACAATGATTTGAGCTTCTCCATCTCTTTTCTGGTCTTTACTACCTCTTCTTCCAAGGCTTCACATCTTTCCTTCTTCTTTGATAACTTTTGTTTCATAATGCCCTCTATTTTATTTGCCTCTTCTAACTCCACCTTTAGCAAGGAAAAGTCTTCATCAACTTTTTTAGCATTCTTTTCAAACTGCATCAACAAGTGTTTTTTTTTTTCTTTTCTCGAGTCTGAGTTTGTCAATTTATTCTAAGGAACTGATTAGTTCACCATCCATATCAACCACAACTTCTTCATCATTATCATCACTTCATATTATTTTATTATCATAATCCTCTTTAGACATAAGCATGAATTCATTTACCTTATCTTCACAGGAAGAGTCACTATCTGTGTCTTCTGAAGAGTCATCATTGTTTACAAATAAAATTTTCTTTTTATCAAATCTTTTGGATTTGTACTTCTTTTCACCTTCAGAATTCTGATCCTGCTTCTTGTGTGGACACTTATATGCAAAGTGACCTATCTTTCCATAGTTATAAAACTTGAATGGAAACTTGCCTTGATACTTTCCTGATCCTTTCTTTAGTCTTCTCACAATTTTTTCTTCAATTTCATCAGGCTCAGATTCCTCATTTTTATCTTCTTTAAAAGAAGCTTCTCTAGTGTTGGATTTATCTTTACCTATCCCCATTTCATATGGAGTCAACGTTCCTATAAGTTGATCAAAATCCAAATCTTTTAGATCATTAAGTTCTTCTATAGCATAGACCTTTGGGTTGAACCTATCTGGCAGAGATCTCAGAATTTTCTGAACTAAAGAAGCTTCCTCAATTTTTTCACCAAGAACTTTCATTGCATTTACTAGTTCTTCAACTCTCAGAAAGTACTTTCCAATAGTTTCGTATTTTTTCATCTATAGTTGTTCAAACTGTACTTTGTAGGTTTGAATCTTGGCATCCTTTACCTTCTCATTACTTTCATAACTGATAATGAGTTTGTCCCACATTTCTTTGGCAGTTTCTAAGTGCATAACTTTTACAACTCAGAATAACATTCATAGCCTTAGCGTTGAAGCTAAATTCTATCTTGTCATCCTTATTAGCTAGTACAACTGGCTTTACATAACCAGTCTCTACCACATCCCAAACATCTTCACCTAAATCCATTATGTAGGTTCTCATCTTAACTTTCTAGAAGGAAAATTTTGTTCCATTGAACAGAGGGGCCTTGTTGGTTGAAGTTCCTTCATGGCTATTCATGTTTAATCTCTAGGATCTACCCTTAGGTAAAAGGGTCTGAATCTGATNGAATAAGTTGTTACTGTGCTTAATTTTTTTTTCTTAATTTTAAACTCTTTACAAAGCACTCAATGACAATCACAATAATGCAGGGAGGTAAGCAGTAGAATATTCAACATCAATCACACACATGAAATATACAGACATAGATATTTCCCGAGGAAACCCATAAGGGGAAAAACCTCTTCTTCTTGATGTGATAAGTAATCTTTATTTTCTGTACATTATCATTCTTATGAGAACCAACTCATTGTGATTCTACCACCTCTGTTTTGCAAGATGAAACTTTCTAAGAGCACCAAATCTCTGGCTTCTCTAGCACCCACTAGAAGGAAGCACCAACTCCCTAGTTTCTCTAGCACCCACTAGAAGGAAGCACCAACTCCCTGGTTTCTCTAGCACCCACNGAATAAGTTGTTACTGTGCTTAATTTTTTTTTCTTAATTTTAAACTCTTTACAAAGCACTCAATGACAATCACAATAATGCAGGGAGGTAAGCAGTAGAATATTCAACATCAATCACACACATGAAATATACAGACATAGATATTTCCCGAGGAAACCCATAAGGGGAAAAACCTCTTCTTCTTGATGTGATAAGTAATCTTTATTTTCTGTACATTATCATTCTTATGAGAACCAACTCATTGTGATTCTACCACCTCTGTTTTGCAAGATGAAACTTTCTAAGAGCACCAAATCTCTGGCTTCTCTAGCACCCACTAGAAGGAAGCACCAACTCCCTAGTTTCTCTAGCACCCACTAGAAGGAAGCACCAACTCCCTGGTTTCTCTAGCACCCACTAGAAGGAAGAACCAACTCCCTAAGTGTTCCAACATCAACTGGATGGAAGCACCAACTTCCATTCACACAGGCACCAACCTGTATAACAGAGAACAATAGTTCTCTCTTGCACCACCTTGCCACCCTGGTTTTTCTGGATGCAACTAGATGGAAGCTACAACTCCCTGTGTTCAAGAACCCACTTGAAACTCTGAGGAAACCAATCCTCCCTAGAACCTCCCTACCACCTTGAAATATAAATATTTTCTTTCTACAACTTTATCACAATGACACAACATTTATCTATGGCTTACCAGTCTCATCACTATTCTGCTACCCTTCTCTGCTTTGGCTGCATCAAGGTCTCTCTCCTCACATCTACTGTGCTTTCCATTCTTCTCTCAGATATGCATTTTTGTTCCTTTCTTCTTCTACAATTCAACTTCTGCACACCACATGCTTCTACCTGCATGAATCACGCTCAACCGCAACACCCATCTCTTCTCTATTTTTCATTTTGATACTCTTTGTGCACCTTTTGCATCCTTCATGCACAATACCTCTGGATTCTCTTCACAATGTCACTGTTATACCCTACAGGTTGTTCACTACAGCTCTTCCTTACACCTCCATAGCTCGAGAGTAGAAAAATGACTTCACTTCTTTGTTCTGCATCCTTTTCTCACGTCGAGTCATCTCTTGATCATCATGGCAACACTTCATATTCTCTCGTGGTTCTGTTTCCTATGAGTTCATCATCAGTGGTCGTTATGATGAGATTCCTTAGCTTCTCTAGAAGTCAAGACTCTTCATCTTCTCTATCAGCTACAGCCAGTCAACTATGGCTTATTTGGCTTCTATCCCCTTCCTTCACATGACCACTGATGGTGACCAAGCGCTTATTTAAAAAGCACTTCCTGATTTTTTTCTAGTGAGTGCTAGCTCCATTTCACGATATGAGATTGTGCTATGAGATTCATGTGACCAAGCAATTTCAGACACGTCCAAATGTTGTTTAGACCAAACTTATTTTCACCCCGCAATTCACCATGAGCCTCCACGCATCCATTCTCCAAAACTGTGGTTTTGATTGCAGCATGCTTACAAAAAATTAAGGTCCAAGCATGTTCTAGCCCCATAATGGAGCACGACCATTGATCTCACGATATTGACAGTGCTCCTTAACGGATAGTTCAAATCTATCCTCTCGAGTCCACGAACCAGATCTTTCCTTCCTCCATCAATGACTGAGGTTTCCTTCATGATCTGGGCTCAGGGAGTTTCAACTGTCAAACCCTATTGCTGACTAGATATCTTCCTGAATGGAAGATCTGCTGATATCTATCCCTTTCAATCGATGACTCTACCTTCTTTCCTTTGTCCACACACAATCCTTGGTCTCAACGATCAGATGACACGTGTCCCTCCAAACCAACGGATGAGAACGATTTCACGATTCGGGCTCCGAGAGTTTCAATTCTCAAGTTCTCATTTTCTCTTGGAGCATTTCACCCGAAGTCCACGATCCAACGACGCGTGTCCCTATTAGATCAGTAGTTGAGATCTCCTTCGTGTCTCCGGACTTCAGATATTTCAATTCTCAAACTCTTGTTCATCCTTCCTTTGCTTTTTCCTGGAGTTTACAATCCACTGACGCGTGTCCTCCTCTCTGGGACTTCAACCTTCGAGACTTTGGGTCTTTCGGTGAGTACTGGTGGTAAAACTCCCGAAGAAAAACTCCCATAGTGATGCAACTCTTGCATCACTCGATGACATATCATGAGATGAGCAGTTGTCCCGTGTCACTCGTATTTGTGATTTCCACATACTTGAAATTTCAAATCAACTTAACACTTTTCATTGTCTGATTGCACCACGTGTCCTCATGATCTACTGACATGGTTTGCCATATGTCCTCCTCGAATCAATGGTACTCGTTCTCCCTTTGATCGACGATTGTTATCAAATCATGACTTCATGTGTTGGGTGTTTGAACGTGAGACAACCCTAACTCTTCCAACTCCTGATATTGAAAATACTCTAGATCAATGCCCCACAACCCTCTATGATTGGGACTCCATGTTTCGTGAATTCCTAAAACTCTTACCTTTGACTTTTCTAGTTCGCGAGTTAGTGAAATGTTGATTTCTTGCCACGTGTCCTCTGGATCCAATGGTTCATATCTTATCGCGATTTTGTGTTTCGCGGAGTTGGAGGATGGCTCTCGGCCATTATCTTGTTCGCAGTTATACTGGATCCAATGGTTGCTAGTCCTTCACACTCTGATCTGACAACTGAGGTCTAATCTCCTCCTCTGCGCGCTCCTCCTATATGGAATTTTGATTTGATGACCATCGGGTATTCGAGATTGGTGTTCGAACGACCACTGTCTCTTCTCCTCCTGAGCTTACGAATCCTCCCAACTTGGAAGAATTTCTAAGTGTCAAAGGCCTCGACCTTTGATCCTTCTGCGAGTCCTGATGACTTGGAACTTGTCTTCGCTTCTGGAAACTACTATCTCTTCTGAGCTTTATCGTCTCTGCATACTATTCAATTCTCCTCCTGAACTTCTTGAGCTTGATCTTCTGTGTCTTCACTGTTGTTCTTGCCATCAATGAAAATCATACTCTGCCTGTATACATGCTAACATAGTTCTCAATAACGATTGGAAGCTAGACGTAGATAGGCTAGAAATAAATAGTAACCTTCTTGTTTCTTCAGTTTTGGCCTTTCTTTCATGTCCTTAGACTCTCGTGTTTCTAGAAGAAAAAGAGGCTTATCACTTGAAATCAATCCTATTGCTGAAATATGAAGAAGGAACATTGTGCTATCTACCCAACAAAGTGCTCTAAGGAGAATTTTGTCTGATTTGTCAAGCTCGTCTTTCTTTCCCTCATCTATCATCCACAATATGGCATCTAGTTGTGGATCTGGTGGCACTGGAAGTGCTTCCTCTTCTCAGTCTTCATCTTCATCAATGATTGGTAGCTTATATATCCACCATATCCCCATCCAATCTACCACAAGTCCCACCAAAGTTATTAAAAGGTATGGGCTTTTTCAGTTTGAAGAAGACTCCACAACCACACTGTGGCATGTGTCCTCTCCTCTTAACTTAGCACCTACTACTCGTCCACTTCCTAAGTTCTTGGGAAATAAAACTATCACTAAAAATGAACACCTAGTGGCAATTTCTAATGCCTGTCACAACATAGGACCCAATGACAATGATACTTGCATGCGCTTATTCGTCAATTCCTTGGAAGGAAAGGCTATGAACGATTTCTTTGAGCTTCTTCCTAAGATTTTGTTTAATTGGGAGGAGTTAATCTATTGGTTTGGATCCACTTATGGGAAATCTAAAATCCCAACCAAAAAGTTACGAGAATATAATAATGTCACCTATAAGGATTGTGAGACCATCAAGTCTTTCAACTTGCGTTTCACTAAGATATACAATCAGATCCCTAAAATCATTCAACCTCACAACCAAGCCACTTTCATGCATTACTACAATTCCTTACCTTCCCCCTACTGTCAAATGCTTGAGGAAAAAGCCATTGATAATCTCGATTGTGCTCTACATACTTGTTTAGAGTATGAAGAACAAATTGAAATAACAGGTCTTCCCCAGGGATAATCAGTTAAACAGACAGACATGTCCACCCTCTTACAGCTAGTACAAGATATGAAAAATCATATGATAGTGTATGAGCGAAAGGGGAGTGTCTCCCCTCTCACCCCTGGAGCTTAATCCTCTTCTGCACCCCCCTTTAGAAGTCCAATTGAGAATAATTTGCCGTCTAAAGCTATCTTTCCTCGAAGTTGGTGTAACTTTTGTGAGGAACACCACGAGGAAGCCACATGTGAGGTAAGGAAGAGTGTCAGAGATAAGATCTTTGGTAAAAGACCAGAAACTACTATCGTTGTCCTAGATTTTGCAAAGCCAGAAGATGTCATGATCATCAATACTAGGAACAAAGCCTATGCTCCCAAGGGAAAATTTGATCCTCCCCGCAATTCTTCTAGCCCGAGCTCATCCTCACCCACTGCTACTGTGTAGGTTACTAAGGTTCCTGACAGTCAAGGAACAACTTCCCCTATCCCCTCTTCCAAGTACAATATCTTGAATCAGTTGTCCAACATCAAATGAGATGCAACCCTTTTGGACATGGTTTCCATCCCTGAACAACAGATGCATTTGAAGCAATTCATGGAAGGAAAAGATTCCGTCGTAGCCAATATTTATGAAGAGGTAAACGAATAGGATTCCTCTATAAATAAAGTAGGTGTACATAACTTTAGACACCCTGTAAAAAATCCCCCTTTTTATATTTCTGTAAAAATCATGGATAAGATTTCCCATTTTTGCCTCATTGATGGTGGTTAGGGCCCAAGTGTGATGCCAAATATTATTGTGGAAGATCTAGGCTTTTCTTGTACAAATGAAAACGCCAGAAGCATGCTCTCCTATAATAGTCTACAAAAAACAACCATAGGTGAGATTAAATATGTGACCTTAGTTTTGTGCACACACCCTAAAATAAAGACAACCCTTAGTATTTAGGTAATTGATATGCCAATAAGAAATTACTCAATCATCTTGGGAAGAGATTGGCAAGATTTAACAGGTGGATACCTCTCACTTGAAGGAACACATTTATCCATTCCTCGGAACGGTAAAAACATTATAGTCCTTAGAGAGGGAGGGATATCACCTTACATAGAGAGTGTCCCACAACCTAATGTAAACTATATCGAAGAGGACCTAGGAGTGTATTCCATCTTTGATGAGGAGGATAACATTCCCTGGGAACAAATTGATTTAGATGATGGTATGTGGCACATGCACTTTGATGGTTCATGCTCTAATGAAGGTAACAGAGCTGGAATTATCTTAATTTCTCATGTAGGAAAAACCCATAACTTTTCTTATAGATTGGAATTTGCTTGCACAAACAATGTCACCGAATTCAAAGCTTTATTATTGCACATTGAGAACGCCTGTAATATTGGTTGTGGTCACCTTTCAGTTTTTGGTGATTCCGAGCTTGTTGTGAACCTTGTACACAAAATTTACTCTCCTAGCAACAAGTTGATGAAACGATACACCCAAATTGTTTGGGTGCTTATCTCGAACCTTTTATCTTTTAATATAACTCATGTTAAGAGGGATTTAAACTCAGTGACTGATCGGTTAGCTGTTTTTGTAGTCTCTCCTAATAAACAACTTCTGCCACATAGACCTGATTGTACTTTTCAATCTCTGTATTGTCCACATATCCTCGACAATATAGAATCTTGGAAGGTCTTCCCTAACGATGAGAGAATTTGTGCTTTCATTCAAAATGAACCTTTTAAGCCTAAGGAAATTATATCCATGGAAGATAACAAGATTCCTATGGGATTGACTCCTCTAGAGAGTTCATTTTCATCGAGTGATGTAGGTAACAAGGAGAAACATAAAGAAGAGGAGTCAAAAAGGAAGGTGGGTGAAACCATCTCCTTGAACATTGGGACACTCGAGGCTCGAAGGAATGTTAAAATAGGTTCGAAATGTTCAGATGAAGAGAAAATGAAGTTTTACAAGCTGCTTGGTGAATTTCAAGATGTTTTTGCTTGGTCTTATGAGGATCTTCATGGTTTTGATCCTAGTCTTATACAACACACCATCCCCATAAAGGAAGGCATAAAACTAGTTAGGAAAAAACAAAGACCTATCAACCTTGCGCTAGAAGCAACTATTCAAAAGGAGTTGGAAAAACTCTTGAAGGATGGAATCATCTTTCTGGTCAAGTATTCTAAATGGGTTTCAAATTTGGTTCCCGTTCGAAAAACAACTGGTCAGATTAGACTATTTGTTGATTTTTGCGCATTAAATTGAGCTAGTATAAAAGATCACTCCCATCTCCCTAACATGGAAATGATTTTGCAACAAGTTGCAGGGTTAGAAATGATGTCCTTACTTGACAGTTTTTCGAGTTACAATCAAATCAAGGTAAAAAGGGAAGATAAATATAAAAAAACCTTTATTACTCATTGGGTTACCTTTTCTTATGAACATATTCCTTTTGGATTATCTAATGCAGGTGCCACCTTTCAGATAGCCATGCAAATAACTTTCGACGATTTGATTGGTAAGATCGTCAGATCTACCTTGATGAATTAATGGTGTAATCTAAAATCCGATTAGATCATTTGGGTCATCTGAGAAAAGTTCTCATGAAATGTAGGAAGTTTGGCATTTCTCTAAATCCTTCCAAGTCCATTTTCAGTGTTACCAAGGGCAATCTCCTTGGACACATTGTCTTCAATTCAGGAATAAGCATTGATCTTGAAAGGATTTTTGCTATCCTTAATCTGCTTGCCCCCACTTCCAAGAAGAAGGTTCAAGATTTTATGGGGATTATTAACTTGGTCCATAGGTTTGTTCCAAATTTTGCTGTGATGGTCAAACTAATTCATAATCTGATTAAGCATGATCGTTCTTTTTCTTGGACACATGATGTCGAAAATGCTTTTGAAGAGATTAAGAAAGAAATCAGTTCCGCACTGGTTCCAGCGAAGCCAGATTTTGAGAAGGAATTCACGATATAAACTAATTCCACTGAGGAGGAAGTTTCTGTTGTCCTCATGCAAAATGATGACCAAGGAAATGAAAAAACAATGGCTTATATGAGTCAAATTTTTTCTGATGATGTGGCTTACCATACTTTCCCTTTTCAAAGTGGGGATTGGATTTTAATGGTCCTATTAATCCTCCATCTTTAGTTGGACAGGTTTTTATTTTGAAAACCAAAGACTATTTTACGAAGTGGGATTAAGCTGTCCCACTTAAGCATTCAACATATGATCAGGTAATTTCTTTCCTTGAAAATAACATTTTTTCTAGATTTGGTCTTCCATTGGAAATTATTACGGACAATGGTCCCGCTTTCATTTCTGCCAAGCTGACCCAATTTTTAACTAATTTAGGGGTTAAACATTTCACCTCATTAGCTTATTATCCCTAAGGAAATGGGCAAGCTAAGCCTACCAACAAAAATCTGGTAATAATCGTCAAAAGGCTCATTGAAGATAAGCCTCGTCAGTGGCTCACTCTTCTCACTTACGCCCTTTGGGCAGATCAAACTATCGCCAAGGTAAGCACTGGATGCACTCCTTTCCAACTTGTTTATGTTCAAGAAGCCCTCCTGCCAATTGAGCTGGATCTTTCTTCCTTAAGGTTGATGCTACAGATCGAATAATTAAATTCTTCTAATGTTTCACAAAGGATAAACGCACTCCTAGCGTTAGAAGAACAAAGGATGTTTTCTTTGGATAATATTAAAAGGAGACAACAAAATATTAAGAAGTATTTCAACAAGAGTGTCAAGAATTTCAAATTTAAGGTCAATGAAAAGGTATTACTATGGGATTCATCTCATGCTGATAGGGGAAGACATTCAAAATTTCAGAAACTATGGCTGGGTCCTTTCAAGATCGCTTTTGTCTTAGGTACTAACTCTTATATTCTAAAAGATTTACATGAGCGATTGTTTTCCTACAACACTAACGATTCTCACTTGAAGCATTACATGGAACCAACTTGAAAAGTTATAACGCTGTTTGGATTCTCTGTAGATTAGTAGTCTAGATATGATTTTAGTTTTCACTTTTTTTCTACCTTTTCTTCTTTACAATAGTTTGATTTCTGCTTTCTGTTTTAAACGTTTCCAACTGCTCTTACATTTCTGTCGTTTTCCACTGTTACATTTTGCAACTGTATTCTGTGATAATTTCTATTGCTTTGGCATATTTTAATTGATTTTGGTCAAAGAATAAGATGTTGGATCAGTTTTGCCACAGTGACGCTCCTGCAAGATATTGTTAGTCAATAACAATCAAGCTTACACAGTTGTTACGATGTTTCCCCTTAAGTCACACTTGAAATTGCTATCTACCTTGGTTGTTGTCTTTTAAAGAAATCGGTTATCTCCCGCTTCTGCTTTCCATTTCTTCATCTATTGAAGAATTTCAAAGAGCAGGTCCATAATTTTTATCCTTGAAATAAAAGAACAGATTATGGTTGAATGATTATGCATACAGGGATAAACCCCCTCATACTTAACATTTTTTGTGAGTTATTCCCAAATTCCCGATCATTTTTGCATTAAATCTGTTCACTTCCCCTGTTGCATAATTATTCTGGTTATGTCTTCTAAATTTACTATGCTTGGTATGTGGAACCATGAGTTATGAGTTCTAAATCTGTTGAAAACAAATTTCCCTGTGGAATCGCCAGTTTGTTGACGATTAAAATCGCAACGAGGATTCCGCCTGCAAAGTATTGCTAAAGTCTATTAATGATAAGCTAATGGTATATATAATACTAGTAGGTGGGACCCCCTTGTAGGTTGGAGTATCAAATATGGTTCTTATTTGATGTTTTTACTGTTGTTCGACACTGCTTACAGGTTTGAGCATGATTGATGATCAATGTTGGTTCTATTCGCGACAAATGGATAACACATGTTTGTTCTCTTTCTCTAAGCTCGAATGACATGTTGTAATGGCTTATGATATCCATTATTACCTTTTCTATTTTATCCTTGAATTATTGCTTGTACCAGCTTCAAAAGATACGTGTTAGAAACAACAAATAAGAACAATAAAAAGGAAATAAAGCAATATGAACAAAAATCCACAAGAGAGGGACTATGCTACTATGCGATATGACGCTGCACTATGAATTTGAAGTTAAGGACAATGGTGTTAATAAAAACTAACGATGTAAATGGATATGCGGTATATTGAGTTATGTCAAGGCACATTTGATATGCATTAAGGTATGTTTGATAATGGTCGATATGGTGGCACATTTTGGATGTTGGTTTCGATGCATTGTTTAATGGAATGAATTAATGAAATGGTGGTTGACATGAACAAAGTGAATGAATTAGTAAGGGATGGAAGTGATGTGCATTTACTGCATGTCACTCCATGTCCCTCCCACTAGCTACCACCCTAGCTTGGCTATTGTTCAATTGTTCTCTACCGTGGTTAAACTCCAATTTTCTAGCAAGGGAATAACCACTCGACCAAGCTCACATTTTTAAGTTGTGTGGTTACAGGTATGTCTTTTTTTTCCATCCATGAAACCGCTTTGATTATGAAATAGATATTGGATCAGTGATGTATGGGTGTGTTCTTTTCTTAGAACTTTCAACTATGTAAATTTGTGATATTTTATGGATTAGATTGTTTGTGTGGTTTTAATGGAAAATGAAATGATGGTTGAAGTCACAGTTTTTCATTGATCGTTCTGAGTGTTAGAAGCTGTAAAGGCTCTCTGTCATCCTTACTGGGTTGGTTGGAGGGTTTCATACCCAATCTTTTGTTGTTATTGGGTTGCTGGGTTTGAAACACCTTGTGTCACTGCGCATTATTTTACTTGGGTGTGGGTTCGTTCATGTTACTAATGTTTCCATAGTAGGTTATGATGACTGTTATGCCAAATGGATTGCTTAAAGACAATTGTTATTTCTCGGCTCTGTCCTATCTCAACATTCTTCAGTTGATTAGGAAAAGAACAAGGGTTATACCTTGCATGTTCTAAGTATTGCTAACATGACCAAAATAAATCCTTGTTCCTCTATTCATAGTTTCTCCTATCATGGGAATTGTCACCCTATCTGCAAAGTTATTGGTGGTATACCTTGTGTGTGCACCGTTGGTCTCGGAGGTTCTCACCCAATGTTTGGGGGGGGGCGACTCTAGTCTCCCTATGTTTTGTCCACAGAGAAAACCCTTCACTTCTCAAGCTCAGTTTTTGATAGAGGGGATCATTATGTCCAGTCGGGTATGTTGTTGATTGTTAAGCGTTGGTTGTGCATCGCTGACAATGTTCTATTATTGGCTTATCTTTGTTGATTATGTTGATAGTGGTTTTGGTTATTGGTTTTTAGTCACTACAATTGGTTGTTATAATAGTCAAATTGATAAGCTAAACATGGTTAATTGGTTGATCTGAGAGATGAGATTGAACAGTCGCTATCTTTTACATTGTGATTATTGAATTGTTAACCCAACATTAGTTTCAATCGATTAATTCATTGCGATTCTTCGTGTGTAATGCGTGGGTATGTGTGGACTTCCTACAACATGTTAGGTGTAGTTGATGATTGATGTGACTGTGGGTTCTAAATTACCAATGGGAGTATTGCAATTGTGGTAATTATGGCATGGCTATCCACTATATATGCTATGGATATTATTGATTGCACCATCAAAGATGGTCACATTTTTTCTTTTAAAACAATATAGTTTTGTTGCAATTTCGATCAATTTATGAGATGATATCAGGCTTACTGTTGCTACCTCATTATATTGATTGACAACCCAACATTGTAGATGTTTAGATTCAGAGTAGTTGGACCTGTACAGTCACAAAATTACTCTGTGTTTTGTCGAATGGTCTATGTATTCCAAACATAATATGAGTTCAAATGGTGATTGTTCTATGTGTGTTTAAATGGCAAGTCAAGATCTTTGAAATTTAAATATTGATGGTTATATTTGGTTGTCCATTATGTACGTTGATGAATATCATGCATCGTAGTTGAGATGGAAACATGTTCTATGACAGTATAACTTCGTTACAATTTAATTACTAAATGAATGAAAGGACAAGATCATGTAGGACTTTTGAGTCTGTATTTGATGATTGAGATAATTCGTGGGTAGTGGTTGATGAGTTGACGCTGAACAAAGTGGAAATAAGTGACTGTGTATTCATTTGGGAATTGTTCTAAAATATTAAATGGAAAATGAGAAGAAACATAACTCTTCTAGAGGTTGTTATGGGATGCATGTTGTCTTGTTTGGTGACACTGTGTTAAATTATGATTACAAACAGTGAGCAAGTCAATGTACGGAATTAATTGAATTATACACAACAATTTTCATTTGATCACAGTGATTATTTGGTTGGTGTTATTTCCTTTTAAAGAATGGTTTTATGGATTACTTAATTAATTTTATGAACAATATTCTCTTTCTTTCCCTACCACTATTTCTCTTTTCGCTACTTACAACCCCACCATCTTCCCACATTCATTTTTCACTCCCTGTTCTAAAATTTAATTACAGTCAAGAAAAATTCTGTATTGAAGCAGTTTGAAATCACAGTTTCTTGGTTGGATCACAACGATATTTTCTTTGGTTTTCATTACAATTGATTGTTGTTGTCTTTGAGATGTAACCATGTCCCCCCTCCCCCCCCCC
>SNQJ01S0050155.1:82877-125363 GCA_010110895.2 Picea sitchensis
TCCATCTTCATCTATGCATTCTCATCAAGGACAATACATATTATATTACATAAATCATCAGTCAATCAATCCTTTGACATCAATCAATCACTTGACATCAATCAATCAAACCATTGGCATCAATGACAACATGATCCAACACTGGAAATGTTATCAGAACTGAATAAGTAGAGAAAGAACAACAAACACTTGTGAAGGAAGCCTATCCTTATATTTTGGTTCATCAAAAAGAGATGTTTTCTCATGTGTTTCATGACCCTGTGGCATGCTACATGGAGATTTTTAACAATCATAATTTACAACTTATGATGAGTTGTAATATTAGATATGAAGATGATGATCAGTCAACGTCAACATTAAATATGGATTTCTTGCTACCAGGGGGTTTATTCTAGTCAGAACTATCTTGTAGTTCAGAAGTTTGCTATTCCCAACAGTCTCACCTGATTTTTCAACTTCTTGGTAAAAATCAACTAGTTAAATCACATGAAACCAGGAATGTAGTGGAAGAGGTGAAACATGATGGTTGTTTTATGCATGTTTTGGAGGATCCATTTGCATTTTTGTTGGAGGCAGTAAACGGTCCCAATGTTTTTAATCTTTTAAGATTTGAATTGATATATAGATTCTTAAATGAATTACCAGTAAACAGGTTTTGGACCAAGCATGTGAAAAGAAACCAGACAATAGATAAAATGCCTACATGGTTGCATTGACATTATGATTTCATTTGATTGGAAGATCATTTCAACAGTTAGGGTAGGTAGGTTTGAATAAGCTTGATGATCAATCATTTTCAAGTTTAGGTCTCCAAATAAAGTGTTCAATTAAATGTTAGCACTATATCCAATGTTCAGTCTCCAAGTAAGAGTAGTGTGCAGACTTCGGTTTTTCAACGGACATTGGTGACAGGTCAAGGAAAAGTACACACCTATTTTGGGAGTAGCTCAATGGATAAGGCACATGGTCTACACGTTCTTTGATACCTCACAGGGATGATAACATCTCCAGTTGGAGCCCATGTTATCACTATAACAATTTCTATGAGAAATCTAGTTTCCAAGACTTAGCGAGGCGCTAAACTAATGTGGAAGCGTGAAAAAATGGAAGACAGGGAGAAATATAGTGGGAGGAGGCTAAAGCTAGTGACAATGCAGAGTTGATGGGACCCGACAATTCACAGATCACAATCACCACAAATCAATGGTCATGGATAATTTTGGGCAGAGAACTAGCGCGAAGGTTAATTCTTGAAAGTAGGCTGAAAAGGAAACCATGGTTTCGGCTCGGGACTACGTGGTGCCACTGGGTGCATTTCGGGGGGAAAAGAGGGTGAACTCAAAACCACTCCATCACACCTCGAAATCACATGTTAAGTGTAATTAAATGTGTCAAATCCAATGGTCACATGTGGAAATGAAACTTGATGGCTAGTCTAATCATCTTGAGACACTTGTTTAGGTACCATTCGTCCGCGCAATGCCAAGTAAGCACCGCCAAATAACCGATTTAAGACTCATCATTAGAAATCGATGGTTGAACGTGAGAGGCCATTATCCCTATAAGGATTTTCATCAGTATACCATGATTAGTACTCGATGGTGACTCTTACTCAAAATACAGGTGAAGTTACTCTATTTTGGGTAACTGACATTTTGTTCCAGAGCGAGATAACTGCAAATCGAATCACCCATCCAATTCATGTACAATTGAGGGAAATAGGCTCATGTTCCCTGAAAAACTAGAAGGGGACAAGGAGAAAGATCCAATGGTTTTCAACAAACCAGGAAATTCAAATAATATGACAGGGCTATTAAGTAAAAAGAGAGAAAGGTATGCTGCACAACTCCTAACAACAAAATTTCGTGCAAAATCTACAGATGAACTAGGATTAGACGAAGAGATCAGGTTGAATCCTATTATGAAAGATTTGATCATTAATGGATATGCAAATGGACACTACATGCAAGCTGGTGAGAGCAAAAGGAAAAATCGATGGAAGGAGGAAATCAAAGTGGGAACAGTTATAGGTACTGAAGAAGACCAACCTAGTTGGCTTGACACGTTAAAGGAAGAGATTGAAAAGATAAAATAAAAAATTCATGACAGGATAAATCGAGTCCATTTCAGGGAATATTGTGATTTTGTAGACAGGTGGCATTCAAGGTAAAGATCTCAAATATTTTGGTTTTCTGTTTGTAATGATCTCTGGAAAGTAGGAGTTCGGTTTTAGTGCACTACTCCCTCTGTAACCAATATCTATTTTTGGAATCTTGGAGAAGATGATCCGTTTTTGGGTCTCATATGTAATTTATCTATATATACTATTAAAAAGATAAATGTAGGTTCGACTGGTTGGAGAGGGGCCTGCCCTTATAGCAGGAAAAATTTGTGATTTCTTATGAATTTTAATATAAGCAGAGAAGGTTTTCTTGGATAATCGAGATTCATCATGGTGTTAATGTTCAATGTGTTTTCATGTATTTCATATTCATAAAAGTGTTTTGCTGCTAGTAGTAATGTTTAAGTAAAATAAGGAATTCATCTTGCTGGTTCTCCTTCCTACATTGATTATACTTGTAATATGTTTATTGGTTTCTGGTTCAGAATTCATCCATTACTGGTGCTCTATTTTCAGTAACCAACCTTTACATTCCTTCTTCTAGAAACTATACCAGGAGATTCATCCTCTGCTAGATGCATCTTGCCATAGTGGTCTTTCCTCTTTTTTCCACTTCCATCTCATATTGCTTATTTGAATGAACACAATGCCTATTTTTCCTCCGTTCCCTCAGGAATGCATAGCTTGCAAATTTTCATATGATTTCAGAAGTTGACCCCATTTCCCAATGGCCCTGTTCTCTCGTTGGTCTTACCAACCCTTTGAAAAACTTGTCTTATTGCAAAATCTGACCTCTACGTGTCCATTGCCAAATATTTTTGAATATTTTCAATATTTACATGTTTGAGAGAGCCCTCTCTGGTTGGAAGGGTGAGAATCCAACCTAAAGTTGGTTGAAACAGTTACCTCTGTCGTTTTTTTATCAACCAAAGAAATTTACAGAGTGCTAACAATTACTTTGTTGATTGTGATGGTTGGTTCACATTGGTATGCAAGAATGTGTGCCATTGTGTAGTTTAAAGTCCTACTTTGATTCTTAAAGTGTTCAAGGTATAAGACATTACAATATTTTCACCTAGTAGAAAGTTAATGTCTACACCTTAAATCCTAGCCTTAACTGAAACTAGCTCAAAGTGGCAACTAGGCTAACTATGTACCTTGCAATTACAAACTTGGGGGAAATTTTGGGGATGTGGCACATATCACTAGAAAATGCTTGAATGTTTTATTAATAACACATGGTAAATTCTAGTGACATAGGTTATATTCTTGAAAATTACTTATGTCATGGTTCAAGCATTGGGAAAATAATTTTATATGCTAGTTGACTTTTGTAAAAAGGTTTGATAAATCAATAATGGGGAACAAATGTGTTAACACTTTTCCATACACCTCATTTGGTTTTGGAGATAGTAGCATTGGTTTGCATGGATTAATTTTTCCATACACCTCATTTGATTTTGGAGATAGTTGTTAACGCTTAAAATCGCAACGATGAATACTACTCGCAAATTATTGCTATGCTCTATTATTTATTTATAATAATAATAATTAACTAGTAGGTTGGACCCTCTTGTAGACTAGTGGTGCTATGATGGATGTGTTACATTTATATGTTTGCTTCTATTATAATGATGCCCACACAATCTTCTATAGTTGATGATTCAAGTCATGGTTTCATTCGTTATGACAACATGGTTGGTTGATGTGTTATTGCTAGATGGTGTTGATGGTCACTCGTGATACATGGCAGTGCTATGGACATAAGGATTATTTTGTTACAGGTGTTATGTTATGCATTAAACATTGATTAATGATCTTATACATGATTTCATGCAAAATATGATATGTGAGCTTGAACAAAAAAACTAAAAGAAAAAAAATCTATGAATAAGTCCTAAGGTTATTGCAATGGTGAAAAATGAAGGTTGATGGACCTAGCTTCTAGAATATGCACTATGGTTAAAGGATTATATGTGAAGCATATATGGTAACATTATGCATATGGTTTTTGTCAAATTTTTGATATGATTCGGGGTGGTTTACTATGAAATAGATATAGCATTGAATATAGCAATGGATATGTGTTTAAATTAATGGTTGATGTTATGGTGTATGGGTTGGCTTGTACGTTGAATTGAATAAGGTTGGGGGAGGCAACAACGTTCATTTACTACATGTCACTCAAACAAACCTTGACCCCATCACCCTAGCCATAGTTGCATTTTGTTTTTTCAGCTCTGGTGGTTGTGGAGGCTTCACGATTTCTGGTTTTGAAAGGAAAATACAGGCTAACTCTTCCCTCAAGCGATTTTTCTAGGTATGACTCCTTTACTTTCCATCCATGATGGTCCCTCTATGTTATGAATCGATTTTTTGGCCCAGGATTGCATGAGGTCTGCATTTTTCTTAAGTTTTGACTGTGTATCAATGCTGTGCTTATGGTTTCTTCTGTGAATACTCTGGAATGTTGGCATTTTAAAAGAAAGGAATGGATTTTATTTCTTTGTGAAGCTTGTGCATTGGTTATTGGCTTAAAACATATCGGTCATCTTGGGGTTTTATTCTAGTTCTTTGTGGAAAATTATGACAATGGTGCAAAAAGCTCTGAGTTTTTATTGCGTGGGTTTCTACCACCAGTCTGGGTATTAGTTGTTGTCATTACTTTCCTCTCAGTGGTTGTTATGTTTCATTCTTTAGGGTTTCAATGCAGACTGTTGAGAGTTGCACTGTTCTTACTTTGTTTGGCCGAGCCCCAAGCTATCGTTTATTATGAAATTTACTTCACTGTGATTATTGCCAAAAGTGTTGCACAATCGAATCTTTGTATTGCCCCGAGCTTTGAATGGAAGCTTGTATATGTGTTAGGTGGCCACGAGTTGTGGTCAAGCATTCTTTCCATAATTTTTATAAGAATCCTCCCCTCTCATTATCCATTGGAGGTGTCTGACTGTTATGTTTGGTTACCCTCACTGTCAAGATTTTGTGTTAAAGGTTATGTGTCCTGTGGTGATTTTAAAAGAGCACGGGCTCTCTGTGTTTTCTAAAATTCTTCCTTTATTAAGCCAACTCTTGTTACCTCTCTGTAATAATTGTTTTTTAAAAGAAGCACGAGATATCTCTGACTTCAAAGATCATATCTTGATCGAGCCTATGTTATTACCTCTCTGTGATAAATTTGTTTGAAAAAGAAAGGGGCCATGGGTTATCTATATCCCCAAGGACTTTCCATTTGGTAAATTTATTGTTATTACCTCCATTGTTGTGTTAAACCATAGCACAATCATGGTCCCATCAAAGTTTAAAAGGCACATGTGTGTGATTGAATCGGGGCTCAATTATGAGTTTTAATGTAGTGAATTATGTCAAACAGTGATGAAAAGTCGACTATTGGTGGTTAATACTGGGTATATTATTATTTGATTCCAAGGAATGAATATTGGATATGGATGTTTGGAATCACTGTACATATTATATTTTGTTTTAAAAAGAAAAAAAAGATTAGCATTGGAGCATGGAAGACTATGGTTCAAAGGGTTATAATGTTATTATGAAATTGGCAATGATGTGATTATTGTATTGCATAAGTATTGTATAAGATGCGAAGGATGCTATAATTGAAGTATTATGGGCATATGAATTGTCTTTTTATCTTGAATTCAACAAGCATTTTGTCTGCAATTAAGGGACAATTAAATGATTTTTAGTTTTAAAGTGGATGATCATTGGATTGTGGTCTGAACTAAGTTATGGTTGTTGTTCGATTTAATTTATTTTCTATGAAAAATATCCATATTATTCCCTCTCATACTATCACTTTTTCGCTCATTATACCCCCCTCATGATCCCAATTTCATTTTACATGCCCTGTTCTATAAAATAAATTAAACACTATGTATGGCAGTGGTAAAGATATGACATAGAAATAGGTGGCAACTGATATATTTTGGTGTTGATTACACAATTATTTATTTAATGAATTGTTGAGCAGTACTCGTGTTATTACTCCATGTCATGCTACCACTTTTTTGCTCATTACAATCCCTCCAGATATCCCATGAACTCTATTTCACCCCCTACTCACTTGGAAATTATTAAATAATTTATTATGGATTGAATTGCATTGGTCTTATGTCGATTTCTGAGCCAAACTTTGTTTTATATAAACAAAATTTCATGTATGGTATGTTAAGGGATAGTTTCTAATCAATTGATGCATACATGATGAGTTTCTTCAGCAGAGGCAGTCATGGTAGAAACAATAGAGGAAGAGGTAATTGGAACAGAGGGCCTAGAAGGCATAGATTCTCAATTCATTTTGATGCCAACCCCCAGGAGTTGAACCAACTGTTTCAAGCTAAGTTATTCAATTGGATTGGAAAAGGGATAGTTCAGCCTAGACCAGAGAGGCCTCCCTTCCAGCCTCAAAATTTCCTTGGTATTCCCGTGCCTCCTCATGTATCCATGTGACCAAAAGTTCTTGAAAATGATGGATGGCAGGAGATTGTTAATCCGAGAGTCTCCCACCATCATGGCTAGCCCAAATTTTCATTGCCTCCTCCTCCTCCACCTGTAAATCCTAATGCTCAAATTTCCCCTGTACATTCACCTGTTTAGTCCTCTCATGCTAGTAAACAACTTAAAATCGAGGTTCCTCATGTACAATACAAAGGTAAAGCTACTGCCTCCCCCTCATCTCCTTCAAATGAATCATCAAAATCAATGTCCTCCCATATGCATCTGAAGGAAGATAGCTCCCATGTTATTAGTGAGATTAAGACTCAAGGTTTGAATCAACCTAAGGCAAATTCTGGGAAGTCTAAAGGTGACATCCATGACAGAAGAAGGATTTCCTCTCAAAGTGACAAATATGGATTTTAATTATGTGTTATGATTGAGTTGTTGAAAACAATGGTATGCATAAAGTTTTTGACAACAAGCTATTTTTTTGAGATATTGTGGTTATTACATGTTTTGGATATGATTTGAATTATTTCTGATATTTAATATTCAAATTTTGGAAATATTTATGGGAGTTACAAGGAGGCATGTGTTTAAATGGTTATCTAATTGTGTTTATTTTTGTAAAGAATAAAAAATGGAGTCACAAGGGGTACCACATGCTTAGTTACTATTAAATAAAGACCCTTAACTATTATTATTATTATTACTTCCCCTAAACTAAAATTAGTTAAGTTTAATTAACTTAACTAAAGGAAGTATTTGAACTACTTCAACTAATTTGGAATGCATAAAAGCTAAATGAGAAGGAAGAACAAGGGGAGAATAGAAGGAGGAAGCAATACTAAGGTTTTCTCTTTTGTTTTCATGAGATAGTTCAGTTTTCATTCATTCTTCAGTTCATTAAAGGCCTAACTCTCTTTTTGACAACAGGGTCCTATTGTAGACATCAAGGATCAAAGCTATACCATATCATTCAAATGCTTGCTTCAGAGGTGTTGATCTATCTTTGATAGTCTATGTATGCTTGTCTATTTATAGATTGAGTTTCATAGCTGATAAATGATATTGTGCAGAGTGAAATTGGCAACAGTCTGTGGCAAGATGATCCATATTTTAAAAGTTCAGTTTTTACTTCTTTTCGGATTCCTTTTTTATGGTTTTGATCGGGGATATCTAAATTCGACTTTGGTCCATGCCCTCATAGGGATTTTGTAAAGGGAAAGACACTTTGATTTCTTGGAATGAAATAAAACGATTTCTATTCTGTCTCATTTGTGTGAATCTGTGACTTGGTTACTTTTTCTTTTGATCTCCACATTTTCTTTCCGCAATCTGTATATTTTCAGAAAATTATATAAAAAAATCATATTTTTCAACAATCTTTTCATTAAAAAAATCAACCTAAGCCCTTATAATTAATACTTGTGGATTGGAAAATACGTTTTTGAGGCTATAGAACATAGGGTGATATTCCCGACTATATTTCCTTAGCCAGGTGGGATTCGAAAATGCTTGAGTAAGATAAATCATAACTTTTCCTCAACAATAGTAACATTGGTTTACATGGATTCTTGTGAAAGGATCATATTCGTCCATTCAAATCTAATGGTGGAAACTTGCATTCCTTTACACATATGCCATTAACCTAATTCTTGGCCCATTCGATCTCTTTTTGAGACTCTACTTTGGCACTACCAAGGTGAAATCATGCTCTTCCTATGGGAAGTTCTCCATGATATCAAGTTGAAACTAGGGTGCAACATATTCATGTGTATTTTTGGATGAAGGTTCAAGCTAATTTATTAATCTTGGCTCTTTGTGCAACATTGAATAAGAGCCAAGCTCCATTAAATAACTTGAACCTCCATTATTTTCTAGTTGCTTGAGGGAGATTTTGGACCTCTGAAGATATTAATGCTCTCAATCAAGACATAGAGGATGCGCCCATCTCAAGGATTGTTTCAGATACTAGAGTTGGACACTAGGTAGGCATTTTACCTATGGTTTTACCCATGTATTTCTTGTTGCATGATAATGAAATTGGGTGTAATTAAAGCCATGTTTTTCCATACCTGCTTATCACTACCATATCAATACTTTCATTTGTGACCAAGGTGTAGAGATTCATTCACCATGGTCATATCAATTTGTATTATTGTATTGTACTCCATTGTATTCTCCATGTAAATTCATACCTATTCTTCAGACATCGTAGACGTGATTTGCTCATTAATAAAATCCTTATGTAGGAATTGACATCATATTCATTGTGAATGTATGGTGTTTTCATGTGATTGGAATTGAATTCATAATAAATGACCAATTTCTTCCCTTTTATGTTTGATATGACTGAATGAATGCGTAAATATTTTGATATCGTTGAATGTATTAAGTATGAAATTTTCCCAAGTGTTTTATGAAGTTGTCATAGTATACCTTATATGTTTTATTGTATTTTTATTATGAATCCATCCATCCATCACCTTTAAATTCTATATGTCTGATATATGTGGGAAAATTCCTCTTATGTTGAGAGTCCTATGATCATCTTGTATGAAACAATTTTGAGGGTTGTGAAAAATTGCAGAATATTATCAAAAGCATTCCACCACATTATAGTTTTAAAACCATATCTGAGTTTTATCTTTAAGGTGCCTTGGCATAGTTCCATTTATATCTTAGAACATCTCAAAGGATATAATATTTCAATTGTTGGGTACTTCATCATCACTTGTCCTTCTTGGCTTCATGGTTCATAATTATAATGGCATACAGAGAATTTACAAAACAAAGCAATTTTAAAGCCTGAAGAAAGAATTCCTGGAACTAGCCAAGTTCATACCTTTAGCATGTATATCATTCATCATCATTCCACCATTATGAGCTTACCCTTCTCAAACCAAGTCATTATTAAACCATATTAATGAGCATTTGGTGAAAGTACCATTTTTCTTTTATTTGCATACAATTGATAGTTGTTACATATTAGGATGTTTATGGAAAAACGTATGACATTTTTTTTCTTTGATGAAAAGATGGTTTAGATGAGATTTTTTTAGCAAAGGTATGTATTTAGACAAATTATTCACATATGAAAGTTTTTCATAGGAAGATGAATGAAAATGGATGTTGATCCATCGTATAAACAACCTCTATTTAATGAATGTTATTTTTTTATCTTTAACATTCATTTTAATATCTCATGCTTCTCATATTATAATGTAACATTTTAATATGTCATGCTTATATTGTGGCAGGGTGATCGTGGGAAGGCACCATCCTCAGAGAAGGTAAATGAATAACAATATCCATATCCAATTAAAGTGAATTTTATTATTGTTTTTATAATTGAATTAACTTGTTTTTTTGTTGATATATGTAATCAACACCTAATGTTGACAATGTGGGTGACAGTGACAAATTGTTTGAATCCATGAACCTGATGGAGACGATTAAAAAGGTTGTGAGAAAGGAAAAAATGAAACTTATTGCATTGGGTAGGTGTGAACCAACATAGGAGAAAAAACAAAGATGCATAGTTTTGATGGAAGATATGAAATGATATGTGGTAAGCACCATCTTTTAAAAAGGTTATTTATCACATATGTTCATTTATGATTTTTTTGTTTCTACTTTTATATGATATGAATACACATTTTTTTATTTATATATGATTTATTTATAGTTGCTTAGCAGCCTGCTCCTGAATATGGTGTTGGTAGCAGTGGTGCTTAAACAACACAATGTCCTACCACGAGTCACATACTTGCGAGGCTATTTGACTCTCTGCTTATGGTTGACAACCCAATGACTAAGATGACTAAACCTTTTGGGGCCCATGATACACCCTCACAATGCATGCCATACCAAACACATGATGGTGGAGATGAATGAATTGGTGATTCTACAAATTGCTTTCTTAGATATTCACGTGTTACTGACAAGGGAAAAATGCCAGTTACCTTTTTGGTGGATGAGAACATTGTTCTGACCAAGATTAAAAAAATAATAGGTATTTATAAATGTCTTAATTATTTCCTATTATCTAATTGAAACATACATCTCTCCTATTATTTTAAATTAATGATCATATTGTTCCATTGGAAACAACATTTTTTTAAGCATATGAATGACAAGACCTTAGATATTTTTGGGCCCACCATATGCACACAGTGGAATGCTTAGAATCCTAGTTTGAAAAAGGATCTTATTGACCACTTGGTTTTCCTATTTGATGAATTATTCAACAAAATTGGAGTCACCTAGTTATTGGTTGGTAAATAATTGAAATATGTGAGGGACCAATATAGGGTTCATTTGCAAAAAAACCGTAAGTATGAGTGTCTTCGAATGATTCCCGAGAGTGAGTGGAAGAATATATTGGAGGATGCAAAGGAGAAGACAATGAGAAAATAAGGAAATATGCCACCTGGTCCAGGAAGGTATATCATATTTTGAGTTTAATATGAAGAATTTTCTTTAGTTCTTTATAAAAATTTCCATGTACAACCTATTGGAAACTTTTTGTAGGCTCCTAGACACATCAAAATAAACCAAGGGAAGACTAGAAAAACATTGATAACACAAAATTAACCAGGGTGGTTATGTGAAACCAAAAGCACGAATTGTAAGTACCAAATAATTAAACCATGTCATTCCTATCACCATCGAACTTTTGTTTAATTGCATCCAATAAACCAAATTTGAGATCTTATGCAATACAGGGGGCTCAATTCAAAACTATGACCACAAAAGAAGATCTTTGGCTCAATTTCAAGTTCAACTTTCAAGTTATGGTTGATCATTGACAAATCATGGGGAAAACACAATATTCCCCTTTGAATGACATCATAAGTAAAATGAATGTACTTTAATTATTGATTAATTTTAAAATTTATTCACAATTGATTTTTGTTGATGTTTTGGTAGTTGCAGGAGGTATTTTCCTCCTAGACAACTTTTCTTAGAGAAGAAGAATATTCCAAGAAAATCTAACATGGTATCAGAGAATGTTTCCTTCAGAACCGTCTAATCGCTAGAGGGAAGATCATGAGATTTTCCACATTACTAAGATTCACCACTGCACAATTTTATTTGTCAAGCTTGTTGAGAAATTATTATAAACTCAATTGGTACAAAATCCATCACTAATCAACTCTCCCTAATATATCACACCTATTTCAGTTCTCAGATTGAATTTCCATGAAAATTGAATCTTTTAGGGTTTTAGGCTTGTTGACATTTTCCTGGGCATTGAACCTTTTGATTCAGATTTCTATTTTTTTCTTATTGATGTAATGTCTCATATTAGAAGACAAAGGTGGATGGTGTACTTGTATATAATATGAGGGTGTTTTCGAGAGACGTAGACTAGGAAAAAGGAAATTTATCCAAGCAGTGACAATAGATCCAAAGGGATCTTAGATCTAGTGCACTCAGAGGAAGCCCAAGAGTTGGAGGTAGCAGTGACGATGTCTCCAACAATATACAACAACTCAAATGGGACAACAACAAAGAGACTTTAGGTTTTCATATCAGGTTCAATATTTTATAATATTGCAGCCTAAGTAAGTGTTGTAACTAGAATATAAGTCTTTAGAGTTCTATTATTGCAATTTCTATCAAATGTTTAGTAACACTTGAATATTGTTGGTATGATGATCATTAAGTAAAAGCTCATTTTTCAGTATTAATGATGCACTTGTTTACAAGATAAATTGATCTCCTCTAGGAAATGTTCTTGGTTGTTGACCTTGTTCCAAGCAGGTTATCTTGTAAAATTCCATGTAGGTTACCATGGAGATGTTGTTGTTCTTGTTTCTTGTTCTAGGAAGGTTATTGTTGGATGTATGGGCTGACCCGAGTTCTACTTTATTTCTCCAACAAAACCATTTTCACTGTCAACCCTTCTGGTAAGCTAGAAGTCTACATCGTGCACATAGTGCACAACATAGTGTCACCTGAGATGGTTTATGGGTGACTGTGGGACACATGTGTCTGCATTCATGGAAGGGTTTGGGATTGTTCTTCTTACTTCCATTTCTACTTAACCATGCATTGTATCATAAAATTCATCAAATATACTATTTCATTCATTCATAATATTCATTCTGCATACATATTTCTAGTGCACGCTATAATGCATTAACCATAACTACAGAAATAACAAAAAAATCAGACACATTTGCAACACAGGGTTTTTATCGTGGTTCACCCCCTCCTGGGGCTAAGTCCACAAGGATCTTCTTTTTATTTTTTCTTCTTAATTAAAATGGTTCTACACGCATTACTTCATAGAATAGTGGTGTGTAGTGAGGTGGACCAATGTCGCACCAAGCTACTTATCTTGAAACCTGGCCCTCAGTTACATCAACTCCATCTGAGCTCTGCAACTCTCATCAAAATATGGACTCAAAACTCAAAAAGGACATTCCAAAGATACCCACAAAAGATGATAAAAACTTAGATGCCAAAAACTAGTCTCTCGAACTACCTCATACATCTTATTTATACTAAAAAATGGGTTAAAACCCTTACAATATGATTCCAAAAACCTAACCCTAACATGGCTAGGTTTGTCCCCATATGCACTAGATTTCTGCAAATCCTGTCGTGCGTTGCTTCCTTTGCTCTTTGTCGTATTAATATTCCTTCTTTTTTGACGTGCGTTGTTCCCTTTGGCCCACTCTGCCTTGCTTGCTATGCTTACTACCAAAAATTCCTGCTCCAACAAGCCCTCAACACTAACTTGTGGCTCATCTCAAGCCACATAGACTAAGTTCACTTGTTGCAACACTATCTCCAGTGCATGAAACTTTTGTGCCATCTCTGTTGCTGTTTCCTTTGCCTACACATTCTTCTCTGCCAATGTCTCCACATCATGTTCTTTCATGTGTTCTTTCAACACTTCCCTTCTTTATGCATGTGTCTAGGCTAGTCTTCCTTTTTCTATTTGTAGTTCTTTTATCATTATTTCGACCTCTTGCTATAATGGATCCAATTGGGTCTGCCTTGCTTGTTTTTCTTCTTGTACTACCTTTACTTTTGCCTGTATGTTTTTCATATCCTATGGAACCCTTAGTCTCAAGGATATGGCCATTATCTTTTTCCGCAGCCTCAAATCTTGAACTGCAATGTTCAATTTTTCCTCTCTTTGCTCCAACTGATAGATCCTCTCATCGTCTTCCAGGATGGTCCAAATTTTCACAGTTCTGTCATACATTTCCATGACTTATTTTTCTTCCTGCTCTATGCTATCTATATGCGCAACAACTTCCTACTCTCTTTCTTCCCTCACCTCTAGGGGTGTTCTTGGAGTAAAATTTTCTACTAACTCTGCTATCTTCTACTTGTATCTCTCCATGGGTTGCACAATCTTTTGTATCTTTTCTTCTGCTATGACCTCTCATTCTTGTGCGTAGTCTGGTATGCTATTGTATACTTTTGCGAGTTGCTTCTCTAGTTTATCTGTGCATTGTCTCTCCTCCTCCTTCTCCAATGTTATTTGTTCACAAGTTACCTGCAATATATCCTTAACCTCCTTGCTGATCTCTAGGTTGATGGCATCCTCTCTAGCTCTAGATTGGACTTCTTGCATCACACTCACCTGTAACCCATATAATTCCTTTGTGGGTATGTGTTCCAACACCAAATTGATATGTTCTATGTCTTTCACCTGTTTCTGTGTTATGTTCTCATCAACGCTCAACATCTCCCGCATGACCTTAAACCTATCATTGCTCTTTAGTACTTTATGTACTATCTCTTCCTGTTCTTTCTGGGTTGGTGCTTCCTTTGATTTTTCTTTCTATTTCACTATATGATGATGCAATGTACTTATCTGCAACCTCAGTAGGATATCATGCACTTCTACTAACTTCTCCATAATTTCCTCTCTTTGTGCCTCTGTTGCAAGTACTACATTATCCCCTCTATCTTGGACCTTATCTGCGATGAATTCTGCATCGTCTTCTGTGATAGTGAGTATCAAGGGATTCTTGTGGTACTTTATTTTCTTTCTGATTTCCCCCTCCTATGTTCTAGCCCTCCTTTTGGTTTGGGTTGATGTTTGCGCCTTAGTTTTCTTCTTTTCTATTTGGTTATCTTGTACCTCCTTCTTCTGAGAGCTATCTCCCTTTACCCGTTCTCCTTTCACTTCTTCCCTTGACACAATGTATTTATTCCTTGTCTTCTTTACTGCTACACTACGTCCAGAGGTTTGACTACACTCTACATCCTTTCTTGTATTGTTTGATGGTCTGCCTATGTTCTTTGATGAACCTACTTTTTCTTGTCCCTTAGGTTTTGTTCCTTTCTTCTGTGTTGCTGGAAATTTCCACTGCGCAGTCGAGTCCTTTACTATCCATTCTACTTCCTCCCACATTGTGCAGTACCTCATTTCTAGCCACTTCCTCTTTGGATCCCTTCTGGCCTAAATCCACATGTGGTGTCTTGAAGCCTTAAAGTTGGAAATTCCTTCATTCTCCTTGACTAATTTTATCAAGATTCTCCATACATTAGTTGTCTTCTGTTGCATGTCTTCCACGAACATTACAAATACTGCACAATTTGCCTATTGATTCTTAATGTCTTTTGCCTTCCATAAGGTTACATGTCGCACTGCAAAGCATTTCCCTTTTCTGTCTAGAAATGAAATGAATTTAGGTTTCTGCCATCTTATCAATGCTATCAATATAAATAACCAAGAGTAATTAAATTTTATCCCATTATCATGTGCATCCCTATAGTCTATCAAAAACTGGTTCAATAAATAGGGTGCCCAGCCAAATACTATACCCTTTGTGCACTGCACAACTGCTGCTATGACTCCTGTTGGGGCCTCTTCCTTTCTACACTTCCTCAAACATTTACAGGCCATAAGCTTCATGGAAAAACTTGTCACAGGGTCATTGATGTCTTTTATCACTATACCCCTATTTCCTCTGTTTGTCTCAACTGCGCTTTGAATTCTTCTGCAATCTCCTTATCCCTGGCTTTGTTCTCCAAGTAGTCCTGTAGTTTTACATCGTTGGTTGGAAACCTTGTGATCTTTTCTATGAGGTATACATCTATATGGACCAACCTTTCCATCCACATGATTCCTCCATGTACCCTTCCTAGCATTTGTTTCACACAGTATCCCACATTCTTACCATGCCCTAGATGCGATATCTCCAACAAATTCATAATACCTGAGTTATATAGTCCCATGATCCACTACATGGGCTCTAAAATTGGTTTTCCTGAGGTCCTACCTCCTTTTTTTCTAATAAATTTTCAGCACAAGGTCAGGAAACTTTTTTGTCTTTGTTACATCATGATCCACATACTTCAATTTTGCCACTTTCCCTAGCATGTCTTCAACTACAACTATAACATCTAGGATATGAGGTAGCATGATCTCTGTTGTGATTTGTTTTGTTTGAGCTCCCGGTATTTTCCTCTTCTGTCCCGCGGCTGGGTTTTATTTTGTACGTTCTTCCTTGGCTTCTTATTCTTCTTCATCCTCTGTTTCTTGCTGGCCTATAGAATCTTCAACCAAGACTTCTTCTGCGACTACTTCCTGCTTCTGTTTTTCCATTTCCTCTGAATCTGCAGGGTTTTCTGGATTAGGGTTTGCTCCGCCGTTAGAGTTTTTTGTTCTTTGATCCACTTTCACCTTTTCTATGGTTGATTTTTCTTTTTTTACCCTTGTTGTACTGATGAGTTTAGTCTTTGACATTGTAACATCCTCCAGCTCCACAAAACTTTCTGGTTTGGCCATTCTTTCCTTCTGTTGACGCTTGAATCCGTTAGGACCGAAATGACAACCTCATGAGGACATTAGTCCCCCTTTGCTTTTAGAGAGGTGGTTCTCCTCTTTGCCTAACATATATATCTTTGGATATCTTGGAGTAGGGAGAGTGCTAGGCAGCAAACCCCAAATCTTTATTTCTTGGATTTATATGAAAACGGTTCTTCAATAACCCAGTATGATCATTATGTGCATCAAGAAGTTCTTTACAACTAAAAGATTGAAGAGGAGCTTCAATATCAGAACATACAAATACTTAACACTACATATGTAATCCTCTATAGATACATTCATATCTCCTCACAAGAGAAAAGAGAGAATATTTCTGATCATCTCAAAGAATTTTAAAAGAATATTGCAGTTAAAATGGAAGGAGATTTGATAGGTCAACCTCAAATATCTCATGCTTAAAACTCAAAGTTACAAGATACAGTCAAGATCATCCCTGAAAGTAATTCTTTGTGGAGTCTTTCTTATAAATATATTTAAAAATATGAAATCTCCATTTGACAGTCACATATATGGATACAAATTCTCCATGATCATATATGAAAAACCTTGGAAGATTACAAGAAAAACACTTGAGAACTCAACCCCATGATTGTTTCAAGAATACAAACACAAAGCTTTGAGAAAATAGTGTAGAAGAAGAAAAGAATGGAGAAGAATGAAACTCTTTGCTTGCTGATCAAAATCTTGATTACATAATTATTGTTGGCATGTCTGTTTCCTTCTCCTTTGAATTCCCTCTCAACAATGAATTATTCAATTCATGAAGTCTCTCTTTTCCCTTTTTAAAGAAATGCTCTTCTAACTACTTGAGTAGTTAGGGTTTTTCCTTTTTCTCTTTAAATTTATTTTTCTTTTTTAGAAAATCACTTTATCTAACATAACATTGGAATCTCATTAATTACTTGAATTCATTTATATTCCTTCTTTAAAGTGGGCCCCAAAAATATTTAAAGAAAAGTTTTTTTAAAATAAACTTTTATTTCAAATAATTTTTAATTTGCTTCCTCCTTTAAGAGATGATTGTGTTTTAATTTTTTGGTAATTATGTGGATATTTCCATCCCTTTAAACCACTTCTTATGTGATATTCAACATCTTATATTTCCAATGATATAAATTTTCCCAAATTCGTCACCCGGATCTCAAGATATGAGTTTGTGAAGTTGAGTTGTCATGCAGGCCCATTAAAAATGAAACGGACTGATATTTTAATTTATGAGAAAAAATGTATAAACTTTCAGAAATTGAAAACTATGCCACCATATTCTACGTTGAAATATCTTTCCAAAGGTATAAATTTTTCATGATTTTGACACCCAAAGCTCAAGTTATGGCCTCTGGAAGATTAACACTCAACCATCGTCGATCGATTGTCTTCGGTAAAACACAACCCTTAGATGAATTTCGTGTCCCTTCATAAAATTCATCCTTTTGGTTCAAAAGTATATCCCACATGCATTGGGATATTATAGTTTTCATGGTAGATGATACTAAATGTTTCATACACTTAGCAAGAAACACGAGAAGAAGATTATGGACCATAAGGTGTTCGACCCTTAGAAAATTGTTGAATAAAATAATAATTTTGGAATCCCATCGTCATCCACCTCATGCCCAGTCACCAAGATGATTCATCCAATAATATCATTCCACGTGTCTCTCTTTTTGTATGCTTCCATGTGTAATGATCCAATAAGAATATTCCACGTGTTTCCCTTCACGAGTTTCCATGTGTCACAATTCCATGCTTCCATGTTGAATGTTCTTATTGGTTAATCGTTTAAATGGAGAAAACTTTGGAATAATGGTTAAGTACAGGAGATAAGGTGGAAGGGTAAGTGAGGGGAAAGGGGAGGATTTGTAGACAAAGGAATTTAGAAGGGTAGTTTGTAGGCCGTGGGGATGGGTTTACAGGTTGGAGAATGAGGTGAGTAAGGGAGTGAGGGATGGAGGGTGTTCGCAAACCCGACGAGGATTGTGAGTAGTTAGGGGGAAAGGGGAGAAATGTAGACAAAAAAAGTGAGGGAGGATAAATGTAGATAGTGGGAGCAGGGGTGAGGAAGGTGAAGGGGAAGGGTGAAGGAGTGTGGTGGGTGTTCTCCCTCACCATAGTTTGAAATATGGCTAAGTATGTTTCTTCTCGGATGGGCTCATGAAAATGAGAAAACACAAAAGTATGCGTCCGGGAACCCGCAACACAAAAAAAAACTAAGTGTTTGAGACAGATTGATGTATGGGTAAAGGGAACATAATACAAGTCCAAGAGTCCACGAATATGATAAATTGACTAAGTATGGAAAGGAGAAGAGGGGAGAGGGAAAAATGGAAAAACAGTTAAGTATGGAGATGGAATGGAGATGAAAGGTAAGACAAATAAGTGATGAGAATAATTAGCCAACATTTAAAAAATGAGAGAAGAACATGATACTTATAAATATTCTTCAAAATCAAACCTCTGGACAAGATCATGAGTAACTTAGAAATACAGAAACAAATTTCTAATCCAAAAAATGCATGGCGAAGCTGAGACTGAGGGATGCACAATGAACTTATAAAAGTTCAAAAAAATTCTTCTTTTGATATCAAGGATTTTATGAATCCAAGAGAGGGAAAATATAGATGACCAAATTTTGGTCAACAACTGGCTCCAACTGTGGGAAAGTGACCCTCTGTAGGTTGCTGAGAACACCCGAATCTCAAGACCAACTACCTTCTCCATTGGGCTATGGATTCATATTCAAAATGAAATCTTGTAATTATTCATATTTCATGGAGTTATATTCAAACTTAAATATAAAGAATGTCTTATTGTGCAAAACTTGAACTAAGAAATAAAATATGTACAAGAATATCTACCTACCCTATCCTACTTGGAGGAAAGAGGAAATTTTAGGTGTAGGTAGATTTCCAATGGAGCCATTTGAGCATCCAATTGACTTCTGAAATGGGCTCCAACAGTAAGAAAAATATTGGGGCTGATACCAATAAATCAAGAGCATGGAAATCAGGAGCATGCCCAAAATGTACCACAATGGGATTGAGCAATGTGGGCCGAAGACTTGTTTGCATTGGCCGACTGACAATGCTTTTGAACTAATATTCAATATAATCTACTCTTGGATGCCCAAGAGTGTTGCTATCTTTAGTCAAATGAGAAATTTCTTTCTTGAAAGCATTTTCTTTTTCTTCTTTCTCCACATTCAAGATTCATGCTTCACTGGCGATGTCTTGGAAATGTTCTTCTTCTATGCAATGGCTACGTTTTTTGTTCTCAAAATTGTTTTCTTCCACTAATTCTTCTTTATTTTGGATGAATTCTTCTTGCATATTTGGTAGATATTCTTTAATTTCTTCCTCATATGGAGTATATGAGAGTCTAATATCTTTTTCTTGGTATTTGGAATTTGTGCCTTCATTCTCAGCAAAAAGATTTGATTCAGAAAAGCCTTGCAATGTTTCATGATATTCTTCTTCTAAATCATTCATCTCATATTTTTGTGTCCATGTGGGAGAGGGTGGGTGGCAAAACCTTTCAACAAATAAATCTTCTAATATTTCCCAACTGGTAATGGTACCTGACAACAATGAACTATACCATTTAAGAGCATTCCCATGTAGAGTTTGCAAGAGTAATCTACATGTAACATTATCTTTAGTGAGACTGAAAATTTCACATGCACATTGGAATCTAAACAAATGTTGCTATGCATGCTCCAAAGTATTCCCAAAGAATGTAGAAAAATTTTCCATAGAAATATTGGGCATTTGAAAAAATTTCTTCTGGTAGATTTAAAGGGCCTCTATGTAGTTGCCTTCTTTGGGAACTTATGCCCTTTGTTGCATCTTGTAAAGCCAATTATGGGATTGTTGGAGAAGATAAAGAAGTATTGTGATATGAACAAGATTCTTTGGTGAAGTCACCATGATGAATTTTTTCAATAGATTCACAAGGGAAATGGATCTTCTTGATTTTTGATAGTTCTTGGTTCTTTGCAAATTTTGATTTTTTACTTGTCCCCAAAACACATTGAAGCATTGTTCTGATGCATATAAAACAAGTAACTATTTTCTTGAATCTTTCTTTTCAAATATTGAACCATTGAGACTCTGTTTCCTCAATCAGATATGAAACAAGGCCTCATACATCTTGAAAATAAATCGATCCCCAGTATGGTCGCCAAAAATGTTGACAAGAAACTGAGGATGCACTTGACGATTATATTGATGTTCTAGAGGCTGATAATGCTAAATTAAAAGATAAAATCAAAGAATTGGAGACTTCCTTTATGCCTCCTCCAATCCTGGCCAGTCCTTTGACAATGATTAAAACAACTACACTTGGTATCAAGTTAAAGGGATCTTCTAGTTTTCTCATAGCAGTCTGAAATTGTGTTGAGAAAAACATTAAAAAGAGAATGTCATTGATAAAAGAGGCCTGGGAGGTATAAAAAAATATTTTTTTTTTTGGTTCAAGGGCACATGCATTTCATGAGTATCTCCAAGCTGATTTTAAGAATAAAGAAGGATTTTACACATATGTTGTTTAACAAAAATGACTGCATAAATCAACTCTATTCTCAAGTATGATATATAAATAAATATGTTAGCAAGAAAATATAAATTCCACCTCGTCCAAACTTTCAATGAAGTCCACCGTTGAGCACTTGACCCAAAGAAATATACCTACAACTAGTCCTCAACAACTAAGCAAAGAAAGCATATGGTGATAATATATGATGTTAGCAAATTCAATAGCATAATCCATTAACATTCATAACAAATACACCCATGGAATACTAATTCAAATATTTGCAAGATATAAATTGTATGAAAACGAGTATTTCTATTAAGATATGATCAATAGAAGAGAATAAGTTACAAACTTCTGTGTCACCACGGTTCGGAACCGAGAAACTAAGTTCCTTCTAGCTGGGCCTCCACCACTTCAATCCTCCACCAAAGGAAAGCTCATGTAAGAGAGATAATGGAGTTCTCACTCAATAAGGGAAGAACTTGGGGGCTGAACAATGTGTTCAGACTTAAAGGATAAATGGATGCAGACCCAATGTGAAGTGAATAATTCCTCTAGAGTAACTATGCTCTCAAAGTTGAATTCTTTCTCTTCTTTTCCATAGCTCGAAATTGTCCCATTTATAGCCTTCAAATGGAACTGAAGGGCTGAGTCAGAATGTTTCCAGTATATGGAAGGCCAAGGATCATTGATCTCCTATCGTGACATGGAAACTTGCCACTATTTTTCATTTTTGGGCACATTTCCCGATGTACATGGGCTATAGTGGTGCAACTTGCATATACGTATGTTGTATAGTAGTCAAGGTGCATATATGTGGAAAAAATGTATTTTTAGCTCTGGAATTTGTAAAAAGGGATGAAAAGTATGCATAGGGAAATGGAAAAAGGCCCTCTATGCAAGATTACGTTGGGTGAGGCAAATTGTTCTCTAACATATGCCCCCTAATGTGTGAGGTCATAGAAGTATCTGCGATGGCCGAAATACATTATAAAAACCTAGAAGTGGAGTGATAGGGAACCAGCTTGAAGAACTAGTTTCTCATTACAATCTATACTGACTTTGCATACATGGCTGCCAATTTGAATTACACTACATATCCTTGTGAAAATATACCAAACAACTATTTGTGGCCATGAATAGGAAAATAAACGTGCAGTTACATGCCAAAGTTTGTCATAGTCATGAACAAGGCCGAGTAGAACTAGTCTCAAAATCAATCTGAAGATATCTATATACAGTGGAGTAAAATCTGATCTCCCATGATCACTAAAGTCATATAGGTACTGGTCCAATGAAAATGAAGAAACAACTCAGGAAAGATGAGGCCACATAATGATGTCTTCAGTTATTCTACATAATCTACCAAAGGTGCAATTCTACATCATGTGAATAAAGGAGTTGAGGTCAAACACAATGAGACATTGTTTGATTACCGATCATTGAGGTATAATGTTAACAAATGTGAGACAACCTACCGATGATGAAAGTAGGTATCAAGGAATTGAGTACATTCTTACAAGTGTGAATAAAGGATCGGGGTCAAACACTTGAAGAATCCATCGATCAAGAGACATTGTTGTATTCCCAACTGTCGATGGTGAGAGAACCTGCCACTAATGATTGCAAGCCTCAAGGTACTCATAGGACACTAGGTCTCGTTTCCAGAATAGATGAGCTGAAGTCGATGGAAGGAGACCCGCTGAAAGGAGAGCATTAAGGCATCTCTCATCATTCAACACGAGGTACAAAGAAGGATATTCGTGATTTGGAGGAAATCAGATGAAGAACATGTTCACGAACTAACGACCCTGTGTGTCTTTCACATGTGCCAAGTGCAAGTGATACATGAAAAATACCCTTTGAATAACAACCAATGAGGAAAAATGATGACAAAGGAGAAGAAACCACCAATAAGGCTAATGGAATCCAAGACACTACACGAATCCCAATGTGTGAATATATGTCTTTCCATCGAACACAAGGGAAACCACCCAGTCAATGACCAATGATGAAATGTCAGCTACTGGGTTCAAGGTTACCTACCAATGAGGAAAGTAGGACCAGGGTGCGTAATAGGACCACAACATCATGTGATTATGAGACAAACTGAGGGTATGGATGACATGCAAAGTCAACAGTTGTAAGGAATGGATGATACAGGTTGATATACTTCCTTTGAACAAGAGCATGCGACATATGAAAGACAATGGCAACATAGAATCAATGATGAAACCATGAGATGCAGGAGGCATCAATCAAGTTCTCCATAGGGAATGGAAGAGTAACCACTCGGGGGAGAAAACTCTTTGTAATGAGATAAGCTTCCTAAGGCCATGCTAAACCCAAAATTATGATGACAAGTGGACTCAATAACTTTGTGCTATGTTCAAAGGCAACACAACTGCACCAATATAAGATAATACTCCCTTCCCACCCGTATTTTTGTTTTTTTTTCATATTCAAATGAATGCTATGATATAGAGGAGGAAACATGTTTTGCAAGTAAGAAAAACTAGTTCCAACATTGGAACATACCTATGTTCAGTGCAAGGAGGTGCATGCGGGAGATGGACACTCAGGGGAATGTTCCCTCCTAGGTATAGGGTGTCAAATTGTGAAGGATATAAACGAGGCTCTCCTTGGTTGAGGATGAAAAACTGCTGAGGAAAACGATTTATAATACAAAGAAAGAAATGGCTATAGGATCAATACTGCAAGAAAGGGAATGAGATGCAATCACAACTTAACAACAAAAAATGTCATTTTTCATAATCTTAGTCTACTTGGTGTGAATAAGGGATAAACTTGTACCAAATAGACATTCTTTCAAATCCAATTTACGAGTATGAAAGAGACAAGTTCACTCGACAATATTTTCACTTTTTGAAAATGAGTCGGAAAAGAGCTTAAATAAAACTCATGACCTTTCAAGTCCAATTTAACAAGTGTGAAAGGGAAACATTCACTTGACAATATTTTCACTTTTTAGATGAGTCAGAAAAGAGCTTAAATTGGACTCACTTGGGAGTTTCTAGGCGGAAAATCATGGGGGAGGCCAAGGCTCTCATGCTGTACTTATGTGAAATGTCAGTATCTTATGAATAGCCGACATAATCTTGGGAAAACCTAGAGCTCTCAAAGTCGAGGAGGATAAAGTGCTAGCAGAGGTTATCATCTCCGTGATATATCAGATAATGTCTCTTACTGGAAAGGGCATAGGTAGAGGCATTGGATATTCCACAAGACCATCCCAATCAAAGGGAACTTCTCTAGGAATTGGAGGGAGAGTACTCGGGGAGAGTAAAACTCTCTCTTGTTCAGAAGGTTAAGTATAAAAAATGCTAATGGCATGGTATATAAGGTATAGAACTAGAACTAGAAGAGAGAGATCGACCATAAATTGCATCGGCACGACCACTTCTTCAACCATTGGTTGAATAGGATGTGAGACAAAAAATTCAAGAGATGCATCACCCCCCAAAATAGGAGTGGTATCGGTCGAAGATTGCATCGACTCGACCATTGGTAGAACATGATGCAAGACAACAAGGTCAAGGGATGCATCGACCCCTAGAGGAAGAGAGGTGTCAGCCGAATATTGCATCGACATGACCAATGTATCAACCAAAGAAGAAACAGAGTGTGGGGAAACCACATATGACTTAGAATCAGAAAGGCCCTCAAGTGAGAACCATGCTTCTGGTATCCCAATAGTAGTAGGACACAAACGAGTAAGGTGATTTCCTTCGCAAGTCCTGCAAAGGAATCTAGCCTTACATCTGAGACGTCTAGGCTTCTCAATCATACGAATTCCCCTAGTGTGACTTGCAGTGGTTGGTGATTGCTCCCAGCATGACTTGTAGAGGCTAGTAGAAAATATCCAACATGACTAACAGAGGTTGGTGATGGATCCACAACATGACTAGCAAAGGTTGGTGATGTATGTGCAGTGTGACTAGCAATGAATAGACTTGTGCCCCCAACATGAATTGTAATGGGTGGTTGTTGGTCTCCATCATGGATGCAGAGGTTGTTGGCCAATCTCCAACATGACTAGAAGAGGTTGGTGATATAATTCCAGTATGACCTACTATGACTGGACTTGTGGTGGCGATGGGATGTGGCATTTGAGACCAAGGTCTCGAGAAAGACTGGTTTTGAGAAATTACAGGCCAAGAAGGGTTTTGGTATACACAATGGCCCTGTCCGACAGGATAGTATCCTCCTCCATACTGATTCATAAAGGGGTGTAAGGGAATCGACATCGAGGAAGCCGCTTGCGAAGAAAAAGTGACATGACAAGGGTTACTCATATGAGGATATGTGTTGCCCCCAGATGAAGGAACTTGATGAAGGGGTTTTCCCTTACTATAAGAATCATTCCCTCTAGATGAAACACCAGAGGACAGACAAAGGTCTTTCATTGGTAAACAATTTGTAGGAACTGACATAGTGGAAGAAGGATAGGTGGACGGAGTGTAGTAAGCAGAATGACCGCCCATTTGGGTACTTACTCCTAGAAAAGTGGATTCGTAGGAAGGAAGATTCCAACCTCTTACCGTAAGAGTGGTTTGAGGGATATGACTCCCATCAAATAGAGAGGGAGAATAAGGATGCATCATGCCCCTAGACCCAAAACTTGGATTTGCATAAGGAGACGAGATAGGGGATGGCAAGTGCGAAGACATGTTTGGCATACCATGAGAAAAATGATTAGAGACCAAAGGCATGGACTGAGTGTCATAATTATGCATACCATTATGAAAAGAAGATGATTTTTTCCCCATTAAATGAGTGAACATCATGGGGGGGTTAACGATAAATGAGGGATCCAAAGGAACTCCAATATCCATGATAATGAAAACTCAGTATAAAATCCTAAGGCCAACTAGTGGTCAAAGAGCACACAAAAAATAATCAAACGCCCAACATGCACACAAACATGATAAAGTGGTTGAAAGGGGCCTCCCTTCCTAAAGTAGGTATGCCTCACCCAAGAGGGGCCTGAGACTACCTGCTAAAGATCAGAGGTAACATAATCAATTATAAGGGCCCTCATGGGCTTAACAACCAGTCGGTCAGATCCCCCCGTGGAGGTAATCCTCCATAAAGGTTGTGTGTTGTCCGACCCGTATCTGACCCAGTGTACCTGCAGAATAACCCCTGCAAGTAACCTATGTGGCACCTAAGTCAAGAAACTAAGAAACCACTGTATAACTGATGCACAAGCAAGCAGTCGTAAGACATGTCCACCATATGGGCAGGGTAGCAAAGCCTGAAACCTTGAAATCACCACCTCTCACGGAGGTAAGGGCACTAGCAAGATCCCCATATACGAATATATCCCCCAAAATATATCTGATGATAAGAAGGTATCGGGGGTAAATCCCTTCAAACGACCTTGCACGACCTCGTGATTAACTCCGGTGTAAGTGAAGCCTCCTGATATTACCGATTATACAATGGAATTCTCCACTCCCTTAGTTAGACACATATGTTGATTTAATAGCCTTGGAGAAGTTTACTCACAAAATCCTATTCCAAGGCACTAAATCCTAAGCTAGTTTGTGCACCCTAGAAAATAAAGTCGTTACTAATCAAGTTTAAATTATAGCGCTAATTTTAATGGCCGTGCTTACTCAAAAGGTGCGGTTGTGAAACTAGTGATGTTATGAGTCAACAAGTAAAGTAAATGAACATGAAACAATGCAAAGTCCTAACTTCAATTTCCAATGATTGATATGTTTTCTAAAAGTGCAATTTTCAATTCAATTTTGCAATTCTGAACAAAAATGCAATCTTTTTTTACATTGACTAAGATAAATGGCAAAGTCTCAAATGATCAAAATTCCAATCAATGTAAAATGCCTAATATTTTTTTATTTTCAATATAAGAAAAATGAAAATGCATGGACTGAACAACAACTTGATATTTAGACTCTACTATGTATAGAAAGAGACAACTCAAGTAGGATACCAAGGAGAAAAACACCCAACCTAATGTTCAAGGACAATCAAAATGAAAGGATGGTGAGAAAGGCACCACCCAAAAATTAAACCAAAGACAGGTTTCATGTCATCCCACAGACACTTAACAATCACTACAGAGAACCAAGAAAACTCAACGATCATCAAAACCTACCCAACAACCACCAAACTCAGCAAGCAAGAAAAATAGGTTGATGTACATGACTATTCAAGGGAAAAGTGTGTATGTACAGAGCTTGAAGAAGGTCAACACGCATATATACACGTCTGTCAAGAAAAAACACGTGTATATGTGTGAAAAACACAACTAGGCTAAGGAGAAGGCGGAAAGACTCAGACCTAGAGTGAACAGAGGCTGTCAAACAATGATACGAAAAGAAACATAATATGAACAAGATAAATCTAAGGATAAAAGCACTCCAAACCCCAAGAAAGAAGATTCATTCCCTAGTATGGTCGCCAATTCTATTATGAGGAAAATCTCTCTATGGCTAGGGGAAAACCACAATAGACGAAAATGACTGCAGAAATCAACTCTATTCTCAAGTATGCTATATAAACCAATATGATGTCAAGCCAAGATAAAAGGCCTGCGTCGTTCAAAAGTTTGATGAAGTCCACCATTAAGCACTTGAACTAAAGCAATATACCTGCAAATAGTCCTCAACAACCAAGCATATGGTGATAATATATGATGTTAACAAATTCAATAGCATAATCCATTAACATTCATAACAAATACGCCCATGGAATAATAATTCAAATATTTTCAAGATATCAATTGGATGAAAAAGAGTATTTATATCAAGATATGATCAATAGAAGCGAATAAGTTATAGACTTCTGTGTCGGCACGGTTCGAAACTGAGAAACTAAGTTCCTTCTAGTTGGTCCTCCACCACTTCAATCCTCAACCAAAGGCAATATCATGTAAGAGAGACAATGGAGTTCTCACTCAATAAGGGAAGATATTGGGGGTTGAACACTATGTTCAGAATTAAAGGATAAAGGGATGCAGACTCAATGTAAAGTGAATAATTCCTCTAGAGTAACTTTGCTCTCAAAGTTGAATTATTTCTCTTCTTTTCCATAGCTCGAAATTGGCCCATTTATAGCCTTCAAATGGAACTGAAGGGTCGAGTCAAAACGTTTCCAATATATGGAAGGCCAAGGATCATTGACCTCCTGTCATGACATGGAAACCTGACACCATTTTTCATTTTTGGGCACATTTTTCGATGTACGCAGGCTGTAGTGGTGCAACCTGCGTATACAAATGCTGTATAGTAGGCAAGGTGCATATACGTGGAAAACATGTATTTTTATCTCTGGGATTTTCGAAAAGGGATGAAAAGTCTACATAGGGAAATGGAAAAAGGCCCTCTATGCAAGGTTGCAAGGGGTGTGTTGGCACAGGGGTAGACCTAGGGTTCAATTCTTCAACATCACACCAAAAAAACCCTAACTACCGACCCTTTCGGAAACACCTGGGAAGAAGGCAAAGTCTCACCCGAGGTAGAGGCATGGGGGTTACAGGACTCAGGTGTTTATAACCAAGCTGGGACACATATCTATGATTATAACACTTCACAAAGTACCTTAACAACACTTAGAATATTATACACATTAGTTCATTAGATTTCATTAACAATCCAGAACAAACCCTAAGGTGGATCAGCACAGTAACAACAAAGAGTAAACACTTCAACCACTTAGTAGAAAACACAAAGTTAGATCTAGCATTCATCCATAAAGCACAAGTAAAGCCTTAAGCAACATCGGATATATCCATCCTACATAATAACAAAAGCACTAAGAAGATTAATGACAAACACAACAAACACAAGATTTATGTGGTTCACCCCAGTGTGGGGCTACGTCCACCAACTCTTCTTCTTCTCTATTATTCTTCAATATCTTACATTCATCTGATCATGTGCACTAAGCCACAAAGCCAAGCTTCACAGAGGACAAGATATTTGTGCACTGAGCACCAGATCCTCCTTCCCAAAATTAGGTCAAGGCACAGAGCCAACTCCTGTATCGAGCACAGAGCCTTACATACACATTCTGTTGCACAAAGGACTCAGAACTACTTGAACTTATCCTTCCAAGCTATTGACACTTACTTATCTTTTGTTTACAATACATTCTTACACTTATTTATACTTTTACAATAAGGCCTAAACATGGGTAAACCCATGGGATGACATCCCATAACCCATTACAAAACCCCTAATGAACCCCTTGTTGGGTCCACAAAGACCACAAAATAAGTGAGATCTGCGATCTCAACTCTGCCTGGGCACTCCTTTCTCGATCACTATGTCGAAGTCCAAAAAGTGGTCAAACCTGAGCAAGATTTGTTCAAAACTTTGTCAAGGGCCAATAGGTCGTCAACACACACCTGTGACTTGTCCCGAGTCACTTAGGTATGGGCAACATTGCTTCAAAGGCCTCGAGATTCCTCGACTTGCTACTTCGCATGAGCCTCCTGCTCAATGAACTCTTGGATCATATGCTCTATAACAGGCCCTTCCAGGCCTTGTTTTGCTGTCGCAACTAGTTGGTCCAGTTGTGAGCCTTGTCCCTCAATCTCTTCAAACACCTTGCAAGATTCATACTACACTTGTTGCATCTTCTGCACAACTTCCATTACCCTTCCCTGAATGGCAGTAATCTGTTGTTGGACCACATGTTGTTCTTGATATCTCTTCATTATTTCTACCACATTGAGTAGCTTCATCTGCGCTTGCACTGACATTTCCTGCTTCTGCGCCTCGTGTAACTACACTTCTATTTTCCTTAGCTCTGGATATTCTACGAGGCATTCATAAGTATGCATGCTTCTATCGCTCATTTGTTTACATTATGAGGCAAGGGCTCTGATTCTTCCAACTGCACTCTTAACAGCTTCCTGCCTTTGGTCATGTAGCTCCTGTAAAGTGCTCGGTACTGCTTGGATCTCCAAATCCATTATCCTTGCTTGAAACTGCTGGATGGCCTCAACAAGCTTCACCACTTGTACCTCGACTCACTCATGTTCCCCTTGTACCAAGCCTCACACAGAGCAAAGTTCTTTATTCATTGTGTCTTTGACCGCAGTCTACTCTGCGAGCAGTTGGTCCTTTTCTCTTTGTATCTTTTCTTTTTCCTCTTCGAGCATCACCCAAAACTCATCTCTGTCATTTTTGTAGGCGATTACAAAGTACCACACAATTCGTAGTTTCTCTAAGACTTCTTTTTTCTCCTGTTTCAAGGCTTCTATAGCCTTATCTTTTTCTTCCTGGACTCTCTAAATTCGATCCTCTATCGCATCTGCAAGTCTCCTCAATTGGGTGGGCTCATCCCCCAATTCTTCAACTTGTAATGAAGAGGGAACATTAGACACTGTGTGGATAGATCAAATATCCCATTGTATTTCTTTTAATTCCTTCTCAACTCTTTCATATAGCTCCTCCTGCTTCGCTTCATATCTTTGCAAGAGGTCATCAGATGCATCCTCCATGGCTCTACAAACCAAGCCAATGTCTTCCTCCATGAGTGTGGCCTCTAGCTGGGGCTTGCTATCCCATGTCTTCTTTCTTGCTGAAGGTTTCTGTGGGAAAAAATTCCTCTTCTACAATGTTACTATTTTAGTAAGGGGATATTTTGATAGTGTAGCTTCACCTTCTTCTTTCTTCTCTCCTTCATCACCTCCTCCTTGTCCATTTACTTCGTCTCCTCCTCCGAGCAAGCTAGATCTATTTCCTTCAGAATCATTTCCCTCCTCGTCGATCTCTATATTCTGGACTTCCTCCTTTTTCTTCTTATTCTTCGCTCTGGACTGGCTTGCATGCTTGACCCGGGTGACGAGGGGGCTTCCTATGATGTTGGTGTTTGATATTTGTACATCATCGACCAGTACAAGGAACTCCTCTGACGATTCCTTCGTGATCTGTTCCATGTCCTCATCTGTCAACTTGTAATAGGACTGTAACTCTTCCTTACTCTCGTCTCTATGCGCAGTGATATAGATGAAGTGTCAATCTATGCAAAACTTAGCTATCAGTCTGTACTGGTGCAAGGTGCACGGTGTCATCCATGGAAATGCTTCAATATCAACCTTCAGTTGCTGATAGTACATGTGGAAGACAATGTTCGACTACCATTTCTTTGACATGTCGTTGGTGCACCATAAGGTTGAGAACCTAGCGACCAACGACTCTGATGGTTCGATATCTGGGAAGGTGGCTTCTTCCAGCATTTTCCAAGAGACAAATGCAATCAACATGAGAAACCAACTAAAGCGGAACTCGTATCCTTGATCCTGAGCTTATTGACAGTCTTCTTGAGCTCATTGACGAGGTAAATTGCCTAATTCATCTGCATCCCCTCCAAACATTTTTTTGCGAGGTCCACCACGAACCTGGTGACCTATGTGGGGTGATTCTTTCTGATGATCTTGGCATCTATGAGTTGGAAAGCGAGGTGCACTATGACATCCTAGATAGAGGCTACCTTGTAGCCTCTCTTTCCCTTCTCGACTTCGTCGTAAGCCTCCTTGATGTGCTGTGCCAGGGAGTGGTCTGAAGCCTTCCCTGGGTAAAAATGTTGAGGGTTGAGTCTATGCATGATAAATCCTGAAATCAATTGGATCAACACTGGATCCATAGTAATCCTCCAGTCGAGCCATAGGTATCCACCATGGTAGCACGACAAGAGAAGTTTAACACAAGCGTTAACCTCTTGATGATGACCAAAATGGAAAATCTTCGTGAGCTCCAGTTAGGACTGAGTGAGCTCCTTAAGCCACGATTGGGAGACCAAGTGAGGCTTCTTCCTAGTCATCTTCGTCAAATATCTATGGGTCATGAGCATCACATAGTTCTTTCTATCCCCCATGTTGAGTTCGTTGTTATTCAGTAATGGAATCTGTCCTAACTGGATCCCAACTACGCGTATTCCTTTTGGGATATACATGGTGATAAAAATGTATTCGTAATCATGGGGAATTCTATCATGGTTAACTGCGCTAGCCAATAGTGGAATATAATCTAGCAATATCGATGGGATCTGCTTCACATTCACCATATCTCCTCATTGATTACTTCGTTGCTCGGTCGCAGGGTTAACATGACCAGAAAAACGTCCAGTCAAAGGGGAAGCCTGCAGTCCCCTGGTCAATGACACCTGTAGTCCCTCAGACATAGCTATATCAACCATGAACTTCTTAAGAACCTCCTCGATGAAATTCTCTAACTCAGTGGGTTCGCCTGACATTCTCATTGTTAAACGGACAAGTTGAGGTAGGAGAACAGATAAGTGGACAAATCGACAATGACGTCTAGATTCTAAATCACAGATCGACACACAATCAACTCCCTATTAGCTTAGTTAACCATGGGTGGAAAAAAGTGGTCCCGACGCAGCGTCCGATGGGTTAAATAAGCGAGCATTGTAACAGCTTCCTCCAATAGGAAGGAGTGCTTCCATCAATGCAAATCTGTCCATTATGGCAGGGTCTCAACGTCTAAGGATGATTGCTAAAGTTGAAAGGATGAACATGAGACAATCAATTTCATCCTTTCTGTCGTTGTTGTATGTCCACCAAACATACACTATGGATCCATGCCAATATGAATCAAATATGAACATAGCCACCAAAAATACACTGTGGATCTATGTGTTAAAGACTCAAATTTGAACATAGCCATGAGACATACACTGTGGATATATACAACAGTACAATCTGAATATACTCCAACGCAACCTGGATCTGTCAGAAAAGATCCAGGGTCTTCATCTCTACCACTGTATAGTATGAATCTAACCATGTGAATACATGTGTTGAAGTCGAACATGGTAGAAGCCACTTGATTACCAGTCATTAATGAATACCGTTACCAAGTGCGAGGGAAATCACCATTAATTTCAATGACTCCCAAGGTACACTAGTACAATCCAATGGGTGAGAATTTATGAGCTGAAGTCAAACACTCAGTGGAATCTCCATATCAAGGGTCAATAATGAAAACCCACTTCGAAAGAAAGGAAAACTGCCATCGAGACATGCAAGTTCCAAGGTACCAATTAGTTTCTAAGTCTAATTCCTAGATAATGAGTTGAAGTCGAAATGAAAAGACTCGTCACAGGAGGGACTTAATGTATCCCCCATCAATGACATGAAATGGGTAACATGATTTGAAGTAGATCATAGTAACAAGTGATTCAGGACTGACTCAGGGATGGTCGAAAAAATAGAAGGCTTAAGGAATACAGAAATGGTCGACACAATAGAAGGCTTTCTGGGTTGAACTTCTCTTTGAACATATTGACGACACAACAACTGTTTTTGAAACCCTAACTCAACAACAGGGATCATAGACCAATTTTTAATATTATAAAGGAGTATGATCAAGAGACAAGTGTATTTTCCAACCTAGACACAAAGAAAGTGAAAGGGTGTCATGTTCAAAGGTGACTCTTCCATAGAATACAGGTTTAGACACATTTCGTTCCAAAATTCCCCCCCACCATTTATGGCGAGTACCGTTATTTTTACACAAGCTTGAGGAGGATAACATATGCTTGAACTGTAAGCTCATTCTTCGGATGAGTCCCACAGAGTATTTTTAACGAACCCTAAGAAGGAGTGGTTCGGTCCCATATGGGCCTTTCGATGTTTTTTTTACGAGTCCAAAGAAAGAAAACTCAGTGGTCTTTTCATATTTATGGAGTTTGAAAAGAACTTAAAGAAAACTCCAAAAGGTCCTTTTTCATAAACATAGTCTTTTGAGACCGAAAAAAGATAATCTATCGCTCAACAAACGTTTTCTTCAAATACTTTAACGAGCGTGAAAAGAACAAGATCACTAGACAATCTTTTCATGTTTAGAGAGTCTGAAAAGAGATTAAAGGGAACTCTAGGGGGTTCCTTTTTCGTATAACCTTTACGAGTCCAAAAAAGTGATAAAAGTTTACTCGGTTACATTCTCATTGATTTATGAGGAAAAGAAATAACTAAGACTAATCTCGAGATTGTTTTCATTTTTACGCAAGCTTAAAACAAAAAAAGAAACTATGCTTGGGATAGATTTTATTTTTACACAAGATTAAAACTAAACAAAACTATGCTTGGACCTAGTTTCATTTTGACACAAGCTTGAACCAGAGGAAACTATACCTAAGGTAGGTGGTTTCATTTTTACACAAGATTGAACTAGAGAAAACTATGCTTGTGACTTCCCAACACAAAATATATGGATGGTTGGTACTTAACCCCCATCTTAAGAAGCTAGTTTCTTAACTTCAGCATGAAGTCCAGAGGCTGGAAGAAAATGCCCCCCAAGCTTCGTTTCTTCCAACAACACAGGAGGATGAAAAGGATCTTAAAATACTATACAAAATGAAGTACTTGACTCAATCGAAGAAAGGGGAAATCTATTTCATTTTTTAACGAGATTGACATAGGAAAATAACTATGCTCAAGAATCCAGGTTCAATCCCCATACCTCTGTTTCATTTTTTAACAACCTTGACACAAAAACAAGAAATATGCTCCTAACCTCTGTTTCATTTTTTAATGAGGTTGCCACAAAGATGCAAAACTATACTCATAGCTAGTTTCATTGTTTTAATGAGCTTGAAATCATAAAACCATGCTCAACGTTGGTTTCATTTTTTAGTGAGCCTGAAATCAGAAAACTATGCTCAAGGATGGTTTCATTTTTTAATGAGCTTGAAATTAGAAAATCATGCTCAAGGCTGGTTTCATTTTTAATCATGGCTTCTAAGAAGACAAATCTCTAGAAGGACACCATATCAAGGGACAAAACTCAGTCATGTATTCCAAGAGATCTTCGCTCAATGGAAGAAAAACACTTTGGAAGGAACACATGTCGAGGGCCACGATAGGGGTAAGGAGATTAGGCTCCAATAGCCCTATCAAAGAGATGACTAGGTCAACTACCGTATCTAAGTCATAAGAGACTGAGCTTACAATGAGAGGCTCATATTCATCGGTAGATGAAGGCATGGGAGACAACGCCACATAATTTACCTATGGCAAGGGCGATACCGTCTGCATATAAGAACTGTTTAGGGAGTTCATTGAGTTGATGGTTAATTCAGGGCCAATAAACGAAAGTTGATCAATAGTCACCATTCTTCGATCATGTGGGAAAGATATCACACGAAAAAGAGTGGACACAATATCTTTCATGGCATAGACATAATCTCTCCCAAGGAGTAAATCGAAATCGAAGGGGTCTTGGACTACCATGACATCAACAAAGACAGTTTTCCCTCCCAAGGTTACGGGAAACTAAGGAAGGATCCCTAAAGGGTGACTGGTTCTTCTATTCAAAGAAAACAGAGTCTGTGTAACCAACACAAGTTGAGGATAACCCAAAGCTTGCCAAATAAGAGAGGACAAAATACTAATGAATGAACCTTCGTCTATCAACCTCTGAGGAATGTCCCAACCACAAACTTGTACTGTAATATTGAAAGGATTGTGTGAGGGAAGACAAGGTCCAGTTAGCACACCCCAATTAAAAAGGATGGCCTCATTACTTGGAGGGGGTTCTACTGGAGAAGGAGGAAATCCCCCTAGCATGGTATATTTTGTATAAACGAGAAAAATGTGGGCAACATTGGGTTTACTCTCTAGAGGGAGAGTAGGATCAACTGATAATGACATCAAATCGACCACTTGGGTGTCATTCTCCAAGGGGAGAATGGAGTCGACAAGTGGAAACAGATCGACCGCTTGGGTTGCACTCTCTAACGGGAGAGTGGGATTGACCGAAGATGAGATCATATCGACCAGTTTGTCAACTGGTTCAACTAAGGACATGACCAAATTGACTACATGATCAATCCAACTAAACAAAGAAGGAACCAAATCGATCATTCCATCAACTACAGGTGGGCTAAGAGTAAGCATGCGAGAAACAACTGGAAGTTGAGGTTGGGAAACAATCATGTCTTCAAATAATTTTGAGGCTTCATCCATACGAGGGAAAAGGTGAGTTTGATGACTCCCTCCACATAACATACATAGGAACTTGACTCTACTTTTCTTCTTCCCAATGATATCTTGACTAGTTGACGGGAGGTCATCAACATGTTGTTCAGAGGTTGATGACATGTGTTTACGAGGGCGTGTAGACCATGCTTCTATAACCTTGGATAGACCAAGGCAATCCTTAAGAAGATGGATACCCTTACAAATCCTACAATGGTACTTGGGCTTACGAGTGGCTTGGGTGATCTTGGCATCATCAACACTCCCAACACGATTATCAGTAACTGGTGGTTTTCCAACAGGTCCAGTAGTGGATGGAGGTTTAGACCCTTTCTTATTTTTCTTCTTCTTCTTCTTCCTTTTATTCTTCTTCTTATCCACTGGGTTATTAGCTGTAGAGCTTTCACTCGACGAAGATGATGAAACGAAAGAAGACCTTGCAATTGAAGAAGGTGAAGAAGAGCTTACTGGTGAAGAAGGTGAAGGATCAACATGAGGTTGATGTTCTCAGGGGGAAGTGGTTACAACCGAAGCACTAGCTATGTTAGCACTGAAAGTCACACTTTGACTGCTAAAGTGTAAGCTCAACACCCATCAAAATGTAAAAGATAATTTGGTTTTGAATAGGTGGATCGACAAGATGGAGAAAGAAAGGGAGAGGGAAACAAACTGCAGATCAGTAGGCTACACCAATGGGCAATGGGGTCACAAACATCCTACTCATCGAAGGCACAATAGTTGCTCAACAAAAAACAAGATTATATGTTGATAGGTGAAAGAATGAATAATAAAATCATAATATAGAATTTTAACTAAACAAAGATCCTATCAATTTAATGAATCAACAGATACTTGAATATAAACAATGACTAATGGGCAAAATACAACAGATCCTCTGCTGCTTAGGGATCCATAAATCATTGACAACCTTTGATCCTCAAATCTGCAATATATTCAAATAAGAAGAAATATAAAAGAAGAATTACAATCTGAAATCATAGCTCTCATGAGTCTCCAATAGCAGTAATGCTTACAATCAAAAAGTGCCCACATGCTTACAATTGAACACATAGGAAAACTGCCAACTCCTACTCTCTCTAGCCTCTCTTGGCTTATCCCTCCCTTCTCCAAGAGATCTCTCCTTCCTTAAATAGAAAATAGCATCCAAATAACCTAAGGAGGTCGAATCCCATCTCCTCCATTCAATTCTAATCCTAGGAGATAGGTGGCAACAATCAAAGAGACAAAAATCCAACAAACTGCTGATTTTTAGGAATTTGTTGGAAGTCATTAATAAATTGTTTCCACCTCATGCATGAGGCCTTTGCTAGAGATAAATATTAGGTGTAGGTGTCCCTTGACATCTAACTGATCCTTGAGAAGTCATTCGAACTCTCCTTGACATGTGGCAACCTCCCAACAAGGCGAATATCAAAACCGTGACCGCTACAGGAAATTAGTACGTAGAGCCATTGTGCAGAGTACGCATTGCCTACTTCTATATCCAATATATCTCAAACCAAAATACATTTTGAAAAACTGAGAGAGGTTTTTTTTATTTGGAATGTTATGAACAAAAACCTCCTCCATTTTTCAAAAATACATCCTCAACTTCTCATAACCCAAGTTTTAAATTAGTGACTCAAAACTGGCAGAGTAACTCTGCACAATTTATCCTCTGCCAGAATATTACACAGTGCCTAAAGGTAGCGCCCGAATGTGTTTCTACATGCAATTCGGTAGCATAAATCCATGGGTGCTCTGATTCTTGAACTTGGATATGGGGAATAACTCAATATAATTTCAATTTTCCCCAAAACAAATAAAAATCCCATAACAATTGTATTCATTTGCAAAAATGAATGATGAAATGCAGATTTTGTTCTCTGTGAAATATTAGGTAGTGCCTGTAGGTAGCGCCACTTATGCAAAGCTGAGGAATAAACCAATATTCTGCTAACATAAGATCCATGGGGGATAGAGTCCTCCCTGTGAGGCTCTAAGAACTCTTGTAGTTTCAGTGCCTTATCCTTTGGGCTTATGGAGTCATGCTCTCAACCTTTAAACTCTACAATCTGCTTTGATTTGTGACCTTCAGCTGAAACTAAATGAGAATGAAAACTAAAACTAACATAATGATGAAAACAATTCTTGTCCAACAAGCTTATTGCACACACCTACTCTAATTATTGGGAAACTGAAGCATTCAAGTTACATTAAACAACCAATGTAGCCATTTCATCATTTTTTCAACCGTTTGAAGTTTTGAAATGTGCTTCCTTAAGCACCAGAGATAATTCTTACATGAAGGCGTGTCAAAGAAACATTTGGAAATAAACTTTCCATTGAAGAAACCAATGAGCCTAGACCCATTTTCTGCTTGCAGACAGGCTACAAATGGATCTTGAAAAACATCATCAATACTTGCCCCTGCAACATTGCTTTGTGTAAAAAGGAAAAGTATTGCATTAGGTCCTTCGTCCACTGTTCTTGGTTTTTGTATGGCTTGCTGATTCTCTTATTCATCCTCAATTCATATGGCCTTGGTCCACTTCTGGTCATGAGGTGTATTAGGAAAAAGGATTAGTGATGCTTGTCTTTCTTTAATTTCAACCTTTCTCATCTGATCACATGGCATTTGATCTTGGCTGCTTGATGAAACTGAGCTCGTGTCTTCAAGAGGAATAGGGGGTTGATATAGAAGTTCATCACAATTAGAAGTGCTTGGGAAACTAAATTATTCTATCTTATCTTCTGATTGTGAGGGATATTCATCATAGCTTGGCTTATGGTCCCAATTTCTCATTTTTTCACCCTCTAAAATTAGATTATCATCTTTTTCTTCTTTTTCAGCAACAAAAATATGACATGAGGGTTGAAACAAGATATTGTTGCTTTGATGGGAAGGGTACTTTTCTGATGTAAGGTCTTCAACAGATTGTTCATGGAAATCATGTTCATAATCATCATACAAAGGTGAATCAATGACCATTTGACTATTAATGGCTAAGGGGATTAGTACAATAGCTGGGACAACTGGTTGCTCAGGGAAAACATCCTCATAGTCATCAAAACTTGGCAAATCATAGCACATTGGTTCATTAACAATAGGAGGGACTGGTAATCTATGAATTTGGTCATGACAAGATGCAACACTATTCTCATGATAAAATAATTCTGAATCTAAGATGACCTCTTGACTTAAAGAATTGAGAAAAGGAGGAGACAAGGAAATGATGGATTGTCCATATTGATCTTTTTCTTAGGGACCTAGATTTTGACATGAATGATGCATTTGTTCTTCAAATTTAGGAAAAGCATTATGAAACTCATCATCTAATTCCTACTCTCTATAAGAATCCCATTCATCATCACTACTAGAGGAATCACTTGTTGAATCTTGAATATATGATGCATACCTCTCACAACAATTCTCAAAAAGTCTTTCAGTTGGATAAATTATCTTGCAATGAGAATAAAAAACATCATGAAATCCCTTCAAAGAGGAAATACTAAAATCAGGAAGTGTTCTATACCATTTCCTCGCATCACCTTCCAATGAATACATGAACATATTCATTAATATATCTTCATAATGGATGTCAAGCTGCTGCATCAAAGCATGAAATTCATGAACATTCTCAAAAGGGTTGTCATCATCACCTTCATAAAATCTAGGCACCTGGTCTTGCCATTCATCAATTTGAGGCACAAGATGTGGATAACCATCTATGGATGAGAAATTGAGTGGGGCAAACCTCTTGGCTAGGATAGCCTTCATAGACATTTGATTTTTCTCATCCCCAGTGGAGTCACCAAAATATTATGAACAATGGAGTCACCATGGTGAATGTGCAGTATTGAAGGTGTCCAACTTCAATCACCATCTAAAGCTGGAGCTATGCAATGTCGCTCTTCCCAGGGAGCTTTTCAATCTGCTCAAATCCATCCTCGACATCGACACCAAGAATGTTAGCACTGAAAGTCACACTTTGACTGCTAAAGTGTAGTCTCAGCACCCATCATAATGTAAAAAATAATTTAGTTTTGAATAGGTGGATCAACAAGATGGAGAAAGAAAGGGAGAGGGAAACAAAATGCAGATCAATAGGCTACACCAATGGGCAATGGAGTCACAAACATCCTACTCATTGAAGGCCACAAGCTGCTCAATAGAAAACAAGATTATATACTGATAGGTGAAAGAATGAAGAAGGAAAACATAAGATAGAATGTTCACTAAACAAATATCCTCTCAATTTAATGAATCAACATATACTTGAATATAAACAATGACTAATGGGAAAAATACAACAGATCCTCTGCTGCTTAGGGATACATAAATCATTGACAACCTTTGATCCTCAAATCTGCAATATATTCAAATAAGAAGAAATATAAAAGAAGAGTTACAATCTGAAATCACAACTCTCATGAGTCTCCAATAGTAGTAATGCTTACAATCAAAAAATACCCACAGGCTTACAAATGAACACACATAGAAAAACTGCCTACTCCTACTCTCTCTAGCCTCTCTTGGCTCATCCTTCCATTCTCCAAGAGATCTCTCATTCCTTAAATATTAGATAGCATACAAATAACCTAAGGATGTCGAATCCCATCTCCTCCATTGGATTCTAAGCCTAGGAGATAGGTGGCAACAATCAAAGAGACAAAAATCCAACAAATTGCTGAATTTCAGGAATTTGTTGGAAGTCATTAATAAATTGTTCCCACCTCATGCATGAGGCCTTTGCTAGAGCTAAATATTAGGTGCACATGTCCCTTGACATATAACTGATCCTTGAGAAGTCATTCGAACTCTACTTGACATGTGGCAACCTCTCAACAAGGCGAATATCAAAACCGTGACCGCTACAGGAAATTAGTACGCAACACCACTGTGCAGAGTACGCAGTGCCCACTTCTATATCCAATATATCTCAAACGAAAATACATTTTGAAAAACTGAGAGAGGTTTTTTTCATTTGGAATATTATGAACAAAAACCTCTTTCAGTTTTAAAAAATACATCCTCAACTTCTCATAACCCAAGTTTTAAATTAGTGACTCAAAACTAGCAGAATAACTCTGCACAATTTATCCTTTGCCAGAATATTACGCAGCGCCTGTAGGTAGCACCCGACTGTGTTTCTGCATGCAATTCAGTAGAATAAATCTATTGGTGCTCTGATTCTTGAACTTGGATATTGGGAATAACTCAATATAATTTCAATTTTCCCCAAAACAAATAAAAATCCCATAGCAATTGTATTCATTTGCCAAAATGAATGATGAAATGCAGATTCTATTCTCTGATAAATATTAGGTAGCACATGTAGGTAGCGCCACTTATGAAACGCTGAGGCATAAACCAATCTTCTGCTAACAAGCTGCATTCAAGATTGCCTAAGTGGAAAACAACCATATCGGTAATCCAATTGTGAGACCTGGAAGGCTCAAAGTAGATATGTAAGGAGGACCAATGTTTCCATAAGAAGGAAAGAAAAAAGGTTCCCCCTGGAAAAGAGGTTCTTTCATTGGTCGTTCCAAGAAATGATGCCATTAAAAACATATCCCACCTAGAGTCTTCTAGGAAAAACAAACATCACACACTAAAAATCTAGGAATCAAACAAGCAAACAAAACCTTCATACAATGAACGCACTAGTTAGTGATGAAATCCAATGTCGTGGGAAGAATGTACGAAGGAGTTGAGATAGAGAGGGTGGAAAAGTTACATTGGTGACCTGCTTAACGAACTTACACCTTGGTGAAATCTCCCACACATAATTGTGGGTATACCCTCCAAGGAGCCCGAGTGAGTTTGGCCGACGTCGATTCCAAGTACCATGAAGACTTGCCCCTCCATAGTCACCTCGTGTAAATACCCTAAAGAGATAGGCCACTAAGGTTACCAATTACTACAGTGATGCCTAGGGAAACAATCAATAGTCTGATCCATGTGCAAAGGCAGAGTATCTAGCCTGAAATCAACTCGAAAGGCTTCCACTCATGATTGTGGGTATACCTTCAAGTGATCCCCAATAGTACAAACAATATCTACACCAATACCAACAAAGCAGGGTGAGTAACTCTGTCAGTCTCAATGGGACCTCAGGCTTGAACTTTGTGTGAGAAGGGCTTCCCAGGATAAAATGTAGCAAGTGGATTTGAACTCTCCCTATCACAAGATACTATGTTTGTTTTCAACTTTGTAAAGTTATCTTTCACACCTATTCCAAAGCTCTACAACTAATCTAATGTAGGTTTTCTACTAGAAAATATAAAAATGTCTAATCAATTTTTATAAGCGATTTATTTTTAAGACTGTTGTTACTCAAGAGGAAAATGGTGTGGCCTAAATGATGTTTTGATCGACTCTAAACAATGCAAAGAAATGAGAATGCAAATATTTCATTTTGATGAAAGCTATATTATGAGAAGGATAAAACGTTTATCATTCCCAGATGCACAATGTCCCCAAAATTTTAAACTCATCAATATCAAGAACTTCAAGAAATGAGCCAAAGAGACTGTACACAAATACACGATTCCCCCCCC
>SNQJ01S0050155.1:149394-190597 GCA_010110895.2 Picea sitchensis
CACTTTCTACGGGAACAGGTTGCAGAAAAGAACATCAGAGTTGAGTATGTGGGCACAAAAGAACAAGTGACAGACATCTTTACAAAACCACTTCCATGGGAAGCCTTTGAATATCTTCCCCAAATACTTGGAGTTATTTCTACTCCAAAATGAATGATTTTTGAATGCTTATCTTATATGTCTTAAATGTACACAAGGAAGCACCATAAGAGGATAGTTCAGTCAGGGGGAGAAACCCCAGATGGAAAGATACCTTTGCCATTGATGACAAAGGGGGAGAGATTTATCAGATGTAGAGGATAGGGGCAGATTTATCAGATGCAGAGGATAAAGGCATGGTTCCAGGGGGAGCATGAGTGATATGATTTTAGTATTGCATTAGAGTGTTGCCATCAATTCCAAAGGGGGATATTTTTTATTAAGGTTGGTTGTCATTGATGTCAACCCTTGAAGAAAGCCTCGTAGCACAAAGGTTTGGGTAATGGACCCAAGATTGTTTGATGTAAATATGTCTCATTATTTTTTTTTCATGGTTGATAAGAATTAAATATGGATGAACTCCAAAGTGGTCCCCTTATGGTGAAATCCCTCACGGGAAGATGCTTTGTAGAGTAAGAGAACCCGTGATTAATTGTGGAATAATGAGATGAAGGACAATGAATTTGTCAGGGAAACTATCCTAGATGGATATTTCTTGTCATGCCATTTATGGTGGTATGTAGAATGCCACATAACTCCTCACGGTTAGAGAGTTATGACCATGTGAAGTTGGAGAACCTAGGTTCGGGTAATGGACCCAAGCTTGTTTGATGGATAACGATATGATTTTTGCTATATTTGAAAGTAATAATATTCTATATGGATATTAAATGTCATTCCATTTCTGGTGGTATGTGGAATTTCACATAACTCCTCATGGTTTGAGAGTTATGGCCTTACGAAGTTGGACGACCCTCATATGTCATTTAGAAGCCCCAAAAGGTCAAAGTAGTCAAAGTGGTTTAAGAGATTTTAAAAGGTAAATAATAAAATGAAGTGATGAGTGTCTTATAATTCAAAATGAATAAAAATAAATTATTTCAACAATAAATTTAATGGAGAAATTAGAAGTGGGTTAACCCTAAAATAAAGAAAGTGGGCCAAGTGACCTAGAAGATGTTTTTAAGGAAGCTACTTGGAGAGTATAAATAAGAGCCAAGGATCTCTCATTTTAATCACACTTGATCATATTGAATATCTATAGGTGTCTGAGGTAACCAAGGATATCTAAGCCTAATTTCTGAGGGAAGGTGAAGAAAAGAAGGCCGAAATGCAAGGAAGGATAAATTCTTTTGATGGTGCTTTCTAAGGTATGTTATTCACGAGGTCATCTCACCATTTTCACTATAACTTTTTTACATAATGATTCGGACCTTGAAATTTCTATTCCATTAAGAAAACACAAGTATATTTGGTAAAAATTCAGCTTGTGGGTCATTTATTTTTGGAATTACGCCATTGAAAAAAATAGGGTTTTTTGGCTAGTCCTGAAAGTAGTCTGAAACAGGTGTTTCGAATAAAAAACATCATAACTCATTCATAACAAATCAAATTAAGTTAGACAAAATGTGTTGGTTGGGGTATAGTCTTTATTTTGTGTAATAGTTTTTAGATCAATTCAATGAATATTTCATGCAGGGAACACTCTACAAGGCGACTCTCTAGAGTAAGATAGAATTCAATTATGGCATTTTTTTCTATAACTCCTTTTAGAGAGGGTTCCAAGTAGTAACACATCGATGGAGTGCATAAAAAATTGAATAACATTGTGTATTAGTTTTATATCTTTATACATTACATGTTCAAAGTTGATTACTTCAAGTTAGGGTTGTTGACTAATCCAAAACTGGGCATGTGGAACTAAAGAAAGTTTGATGAAAATGCTAGTCTCTTGTTGTTAAAGTTAAAGGAAGGTTTGTAGGAATGTGATCATATACACCAGGTCTATTACAAAGCTACAAATCAGATTTGGATGATGATGAAATTGATGAGGGCTTTTGGTTGAGGTACATGTTGAGTACATGGTTGAGACAAGTAGTTGATGAGTTGGCATGCATAGGGGTGTATAGTTGATGATGTTGGGTACATATTGATGAGTCATAGTTGATGAATAGTTATTTTATGATTGGTACATACTTGGTACATGGATTTGGATGCACTTGGTACATACTTGGTACATGGTTGGATGCACTTTTTTATGGTACAAGTTGATTACAAGTTGTTTGGTACAGGTTGGTGCATGGGTGATGCACTTGTTTATGGTACAGGTTGATTACAAGTTGAGGTACAAGTTGATGCATGGTTGATGCATGGTTCAGATTTATTGGTACAAGTTTACATCGGTATATCTCACAGTGATAGTGTGACAGTGGTTCCATCATTCTACTTCTACTTTAGGGTGGTAGGATGGGGCAAGGACAGGTGGTTGTACCCACCTTCCAGTTGTAGTCGGAGAACATAGGGGGTTGTAGCCTCCTTCTGGTTGTAGCTAGAGAATTGGGGAATTGGAGCTTCCCTTAGGTTGTAGCATGAGAAACTAGGGGTTTGGACCCTCCTTCCAGTTGTAGCTGGAAAAAAAATAAATTTGGTGCTTCCAATGAATGTAATTCTTCAAGACATATAAGAAAAAGAATTCTGTGGTTTTCTCCCGATTTGGGTTTCCATGTAAAACACTGGTGTACTATGTATGTGTGTGATTGTTTATTTCTTACTTCTCATTATTGGATAATAATTATACATTGATATAACATTTGAAGAAAAATGATTATAATTATGCCATTACTAATTCACCCCCCCTCTCAGTAATCCAACACCATCAATTTTACACTGGGCATTGAAGGCATTTCTGACCATCTAAATATTGTTTTTGGCTAATAGACAATAATTTTGGTTTCTTCTTGCACATTCTTGAATATTTGGTGTATATTGTTTCTCCATATCTTACTAAACTCCAAGCCTTTGGAATTTCCAATTTTTTGACCTATTGAATAAAAAACATATACTATTTTTCTTACGATAACATTGACCTAAAAGATAAAAAGATAAAAAAATAATGTTACTGTAAGATTACTAATCTTGTACGAGGAGAACAACCTAGTTAACTATTGTAAGTTGAAAGCATTCCCCAAATATAATATTCATACACTTGCAGAAGGAAAAGATTATGCTCATAAATACTGTAGTTTCATGCATGGAATAAAAAGAAAATTCCTCTCCATACAAATCCATCTCAAATATTTTACTTAAAATGCTATATGTGATTTTAATCAGGGAATTTTAGTAAATAATAATGGCGTTGTTTACAGATTCTATTTTTTGGCATTTTTCACCTGAGATATAAATCCGGTTGAAATCACAATTTTTTGTTGTTTAAATTGTATTTATGAATGTATAAATGAATTCAACATCATGAAATCCCCTAGTATTATACAAAACTAACCATTCAAATTTGCAAATCCAACAATTTCTCACCAGAGACAAAATTAAATAGAAAATATCCCCAGAAAAGAGCCAAAACTTAATATTGATAAGAGACTATGCAGGTCCAACAATTTCTTATTGGATTTTGAGCAAAATTAAACAAAAAATATCCCCACAAAGTGCCAAAACTTAACACTAATAAGAGACATGAGAGGGATGTTATATTTGAAGTAATGAATATTTATAGAGCACAAGATTGATGCCAAATTTTCTTTTTCAGGAACATGTGTGCACTCGCACCAAAGAGGGTACATAATTATAGTATTAAATAAAAAAAATGGAGCTCAACATATATCAGACCAATGTAACCCCGCTCTGAATCCAGAACCCTGCTCTGAGCGTGAGCGCCAAGGAATCTTTCCTCGGAGCATGCTTCCAAATTTATGAGGCATGCTATGGCCTACAAAAACTCACTCCCTACCAATCTGGAAGAACCATGCTTCCAGAGGTGCTTAAAAAATTCTAGAGAGTGCTCTAAAGGCGCTTTGTGTGTGCTTCCTGAGGGACCCAGATGCTTCGGCACAAAAGAAAAAAAAAATCACATTTTTTATAATTTAGGAAAAGGGTGGGTCCTACCCTAGGATTAGGGTTTAGGGAAAATAAATGAGGATAATAAAGGAGTTATTCCCCCTCCATTCTCCTCATTCTTTCATCTATGTTTTCTTGAGCTTGGAGAGGAGGAGAGAGCAAATGAGAGCTTGGAGAGTGCATATTTGTAGGATCTCAGAGGAGAGAGAAAAGGAGAGCTTGGAAGAGTTAGAAAAGAGGAGCTTGGAGGAGAGAAAAAAGGCAACCATCTCTCTCAAGGTTCAGCTTTCAAGTTTCAATAGCTAAATAGGTAAGTCGAAACCCCAACTCCCTCATTTCTTTGGTTTAAATTTGTTAAATGTTTATGATTTTTTCTCCTCTCCTAATATTTCACATTCCTTATTCTCTCTCATTTCATTGTAGGTTGTTCATATAAAACTTGAGGAAAATGATCTTCTTTTGGTTTATCATTCCTTTTTTGGTTCTCATGGTCTTGTCGGTGAATATGCATCAGAGGGAAGAAGAGGATAGTGGTAATTCTCATGATGACCTAGCATATAAATATGGTGAAGGGTTTGAAGAGGATGAAGAGGGTGAAGAGGGAAATGAAGGTGGAAAACATGCAATGTTTCCCTTGTGGAAATTTGTTGCAAAATTTGAGGAGAAAGGAAAACATTTTATCCCCGAGACTATCATAATGGAAAACATTTTTCCGGTTCATATACCCATGTGAGGATGCATATTTGCAATGTAATGGATAATGATGATAGGAAGGGTTCCATTGGGATCACAATTTACACTAAGGTGTCGAAGGAAGAGAGATAAAAATACAAAAATATAGAGGACTTTCCACAAAAAAAACATGGTAAAAACAAAATCTTTAGTTCGATGCCTCATCTTAATTTGGTGGCCCACATATCCATCTCCTCATGGTTCTGGAACCTCTGGATCTACAAGAACAATAAAAAAATTCCTTGATAGGAGGTAGGGATGAGGTGGATGCAAAAGTGGTCTAGTTTCTTTATTCTTGTGGTATCCCATTCATTCAATGTTCTTTGCTCCCCCTATTAGCATGATCTTGTCAAGGGAATCAATGAATCCCGTAAAGAATACAAGAGCCCTTCCCATGAGAAATCTATAACTATGTTACTTGATAGGGAAAGAGAAAAAATTCAAAGAGATCTAACACATTTTTCAAATCATTGGGGGACTTTTGGGTATTCATTGTATTAGATGGCTGGACAAATGTTAGAAACCAATGTTTGATCAATGTTCATGGTGTTTCTTCTACCAATGCAATGTTTCTTGTAACACATGACTCATCCTCAATCATTGTGTTATCACTACAATAAACTCTTTGGGGTTGTAGGCCAAAGATGCTTGGTAACTCGAGAATATGGTAAATTTGGTATGCTTGGATCAATGGGATAACTTAATGGCTAATGAGAAGAACAACTTATCATGCATTCAAATAAGACAATGCTTTTAGAAATCAATAATCGGATAAAGTAATTGGAATAGGGTATGAAGAACACTAATCTATATAACCAAGTACATTAACATGCATGGTCATACAAGATAGTAAGAGATCCTTTAATTCAAATTCATGAGCTAAATAAGAAAATAACAGTTCTTAAAAGATGAGCTAAACTAAATCAAAGTACAGAGTAATGCAACAGATGAAGAAATCTGACATTGGTAGCAAAAGAAGACTGTGATTCATATCAAGATAAGAGTCTAAGTACATGAGCCAACATGTATCCAGGATTGAACCCCCCTTTAGTTCCTCTTATGTCTTGAGCTTTATAGCTTTACAATACTGTTTTTAGATCCTAAAAGAATGGATTAGATATGCTAAAGATAGAAAGTCAAAACTGATTTACAAAAGATAAGGAATGATCCTCAAAATGAGGTCAATTCCACATTTCATGGTCTTCAGATGATGTAGAATCCCTATGCAGTGCAGATAAGCCTTCCAAGGTTATTTGATGACTCTTAAGAAAGATGAAATTCGAATTTGCTAACTTTGGAAAAAACCCTGATTTGTTGCCTCCAAAATAGGTGTCAAAACCAACTTGAATACCTTTTCTAACACTTTTAAATCAAAAGTGGATCTTATATCTGACTCTATAATTCAACATCTATCCATTAAAAGATTTTTCAAGAGATTCAGATTAGTAAAACTTTGATCTGGGCAAAATTTCACCAAATCTGGCCATCTCAGGTTCACCAGCTAATTCGCCTTACGATCTGTTAGTTAGCTGGTGAAAGCTCTTCTTTTCACTAGCTAAATGGTTATAATTTTTCCTTTTGCACTGGTGAAAGTTCTGTCTTGGTCAAAAAGGAAATATTCAAAATGAGTATACTCTTCCTCCATGGATGCCATATGTTCCTTTAGAATTTGAACCAAATTCTTTATTGTCTTCTTCAATTTGCTCCATATAAATTGACAGAGAGTTTTTTGTTCATTTGTATTGATACTGTGACTTTCTTTACCTGTGCTTAGCTGATAACACATTTATGCTTTGATTTAGGTATTGACAGTGGATATCTTACAGCTCGATGTGAAACATCTGCTCCAAAGCCAATTTAAGAGAATCAATGTCAGTAGGGTCAATTAGGCACAAATAATCTTGTTTGAACCATTCAAACTGCTCAATATCAATGCATCGAAGATAATGGTTTGTGGGACACTCATAGAAGAAAAGAGACACATTTTTATATTATGTGCTCGAGCAACTAGTTGTGATGTTTCCTTGCAAAATGCAATAGCTACAAGATGACTTCCACTTGGCATGTTGATCCGTAAAAACTTGAAGCTTTTGCTTGAAGCATCATCCAGTTTGAAGACCCTCACTACCCTGTCTCCACAGGCTATTCACAAACTTTGGCCATCTGATGTGAAACAAAGCCATGTGACTGCATCACCGTGTCCCTTCAGCATATTCAGATCCAGAGGATGGTGACATTGCCCCTTGTCAGCAACAGAAACATGAGACTTGGAATGAGAATGAGATTTGTTCTTAGTGTGGGTTGAAGGCTTGGAAGCTCTATCGTTATTGGTGATCTATGGAGGAAATTAAGCCACTTCCATCTTCACTTCGTTGCATTTTATTCTCAGATAGAAAGCGAAGAACAATGCTACCGATAAACTACCAATAAGACCCGAAAGTAAAATGCCCATCGGCGGAGATGATAGTATTTCCATTAAAGAAGAAGCCATTGCCAATAAGATTAATTCTCGCACCAAATGATCTCTGGAAACCTTCAAAATCTAATAAGCTATCAACACACAACACCAAATGAACTCTTGGGTATCCTCACCAAGGGTTATCTCCGTCAATTTCTTGCGACCTGGAAGAAAAAAAAACAAACAAATGATCCACAAACACACTTCTGTGCTCTGTTGTTTGCCTTCTTTCTCCCATGAAGAAAATGTGTTGTTGCTTTGGCTAAGCACATGGATTGATTAGTGGCTTGATTCCTGGCTTGAGTTTTAAGGTTTGACCCGTGACTTTGAGTGTCAACTAATAACTATTAGTGAAATAAGACTCACTATTTACAAAATTGACACCTGCGCCAAACCTTACATGATACATTTACAAAACCCAATAACCAACACTTGTTAATGAGGTGGATAGGATAGGAGCTCGTGATTTATGACTTGACTTAGCGCTGGGCTTTATTTGATTTTGTAGCATGTCATAAGAATCGGGCTTGTGACTGTAGTTTGACTCGAGATTAGGCTTGAGGACTCGGCTTTGGCTTGGGGCCTTATATATGACTGTGCACTTTGACTTTGTATTGAACGCACTTGATGTGCAGACCTGGAACTTAGCATATATGAACCTATATATTTCTTTGTCCATAATATGAGATATAAAACATAAAAATAAAACAATGATATATTTTTTATGTTTTATAATCTCTATAGCATAGACTAGAGAAAAATAAATGACATTTATTTGTATCTTGTATTACAGGTCCAGAGGTATAGAAACATAGGATTTGTGAGTAGAGTAATCAAACAAGAGCTTAATGAACACTATGAAGGTTAGGATACTGGAAAAGAGACTGAAGACAACGATAAATAAATTGAAGATTGATGGAAATACTCATCAAAATACCAGTGTGTTTTTTATCGCTGACAACTGGCTCCAACTAGGATGGAGACCTCCCTAGCATTGGGCATGGAGTCATCTAGCCTGTGAAACTATTCCTCTGCAAACCTGCAACCTGTTTGTAGCTTGCTTGTAGCTTGCATGTAGCCTGCCTGTAACTTGACCTGCTTATTTATGAGCTCAACAACTAAAAAGATCTAGTTGCTCGTATGCCGAGCTTATTCTTCTGCCTACTCCTACTCTACCTTAACCAGTTTCTCAAATTGGTTAAGTAAAGGCAAATTTCCATAGCAACCATCCAATTAATTTTAATACTGAAATGATTTCATCATCCTTATTGATCAATATTTGATGCTTGAAATCTAACAATAGTGACAAAAAATTATTTACAACACCAAAATCCTCTGGAAAAACTGACAAATTTAAAAAATCTGAAAACTCCATCTTCCCTGAAACATATGATTCTATGAAGGATGCCACTGGGTATTTTAGACACATTTCTAAAACATGCTGAACTTCGGGAAGCAATTGTATATTTATAGCAGGTTCATGTCCAACCATGACTGTTCCTTTGCTAAAAGATTTATGATTTTTTTATTCTTTTATGCTTTCCTTGTGATCATTAAACACTATGGATTCTTCTTTAGAACATCGCTCAGGGGATGATGATAGAGCATGGTTTGAATAACAAAACGTATGATTAGATATAAACATGTAATTGTCTATGTAGTCATTTGTTACCATGGGTACAATAGGTTTTGAAAACTGATCATAATTCTTACTCGAGTACCTGTCTCTGGAATGCTTTGCCAATGTTGAGGAATCTGAATCACAATCTGAGATGATTCTAGTTGCTTGTTGTTGTTCTAAAACTACCCCATAGTCATTATCTTATTTCTCGAAGTTTGTGCTTAACTGACATTTTGTTGGTCCAAGTAGACAATGGTTTTCAACCTCAACCTGTTCTAGGATTCTCCTTGAAGCACAAATGTTCTCTTCCACCTCTAAAGCATCTTCGAACAAAACACTTAATGATGGATATTTCCTTTCTAATAGAAGAAGGGAAAGTTCTGAATGGAGACCCATGACATAATATATCATGGCAGTTGTTTCTGAAGGCCGGATCTCTAAAGGCATGTCATGAAAGCTGCTGCAAAATCTCCGATTGAAAACAGGCAAAGATTCACCATGTTCTCTCTTCAAGGCATAGAAATCAGAAAGGTATAGATCCGGTGATTTGTGATCACCCCAATACTTAATGAATAAATTGGAGAACTCGATCCAAGAACCAATAGAATCAGTTCTCAAACTTTTAAACCAAACAACAACGTCTCTGATTAAAGTTTTAGCAAAATATCTCATGATGACATCTTCATGAACAATCTGAAAATGATCAATAAAATCCAAAAAGGATCCTAGGTGCTTCTCAGCCAAAGCTTGGTTCTCACTGGAAAACCAAGGGATATATTCATAACAGTTATCAGGATAAGGATGAAGAAGAAAGGGTAGCTTTAAAGGCTTGAACATCTTCATTCTGATTTTAATTTAAAAAGAAGTGGGCTGAACAGGTTAATGATCAGGTTCATTAGTAATGCCAAAAGTTATTGAGCTATCAATAGGTTTGGAATCAATTTCAATCTTCACAAAGTCGGAAGGGTGATCAGATTCAAGAAGAATGGGAATGTTAGACTCATCTTTAGGAACAGGCTGTGATGAGGATATTGAATCAACATCTACAATATAGGGATGTAGGATTTCCTCTTCTAAAGAAGGGTACATATAATAAGGATGATGATTTTCTGAATATACAAAACAAAAAATGATCCTCTTTATCCGCTTAGGAAATAACATAAAAGAACTGATAAAGAAAAACAATAGTTCATGAAGCAAACTAATGATCTAGTACCTGGATTTCAAATTCAGCTCCTTCATCTTCTGATAATCTTTGTTGGATCAACAATAAGTGTTGCTGGTGAATTTTTTGAATTTGTTCTGGTATGAGCTCTTTTCGGAGCCACTTTGTTCCAATGGAGTCGCCATATAGATGATTACAACCAAGTATATGTCCAAGCTTTGTCTATCATCAAAGATGGATCTATGTCATCTCCCAAGGAAGCTGAGCTTCAATCTCCTCTCCCCAGCAACGATGCCAATTTGTTATCACTCCAAGAAACTCTTTGGGGTTGTAGTCCAAAGATGCTTGGTAACTCAAGAATATGGTAAATTTGGTATGCTTGGATCAATGGGATAACTTAATGGCTAATGAGAAGAACAACTTATCATGCATTCAAATAAGACAGTGCTTTTAGAAATCAATAATCGGATAAAGTAATTGGAATAGGGTATGAAGAACACTAATCTAGATAACCAAGTACATTAACATGTAGGGTCATACAAGATAATAAGAGATCCTTTAATTCAAATTCATGAGCTAAATAAGAAGATAACAGTTCTTAAAAGCTTAGCTAAACTGACTCAAAGTATAGAGTAATGTAACAGATGAAGAAATCTGACATTGGTAGCAAAAGAAGATGGTGATTCATATCAAGATAAGAGTCTAAGTACATGAGCCACAATGTATCTAGGATTGAACAACCCTTTAGTTCCTCTTATGTCTTGAGCTTTATAGCTTTACAATACATTTTTTAGATCCTAAAAGAATGGATCAGATATGCTAAAGATAGAAAGTGAAAACTGATTTACAAAAGATAAGGAATGATCCTCAAAATGAGGTCAATTCCACATTTCATGGTCTTCAGATGATGTAGAATCCCTATGCAGTGCAGATAATCCTTCCAAGGTTGTTTGATGACTCTTAAGAAAGATGAAATTCAAATTTTCTAATTTTGGAAAAAACCCTGATTTGTTGCCTCCAAAATAGGTGTCAAAACCAACTTGAATACCTTTTCTAACCCTTTTACATCAAAAGTGGATCGTAGATCTGACTCTATAATTCAACATCTATCCATTAAAAGATTTTTCAAGAGATTTGGATTAGTAAAACTTCGATCTGGGCAAAATTTCACCAAATCTGGCCATCTCAGGTTTCACCAGCTAATTCGCCTTACGATCTGCTAGTTAGCTCGTGAAAGCTTTTCTTTTCACCAGCTAACTGGTTATAATTTTGCCTTTTGCATGGTGAAATTTTCTGTCTTGGTCAAAAAGGAAATCTTCAAAATGAGTATACTCTGCCTCCATGGATGTCATCTATTCCTTTAGAATTTGAACCAAATTCTTTATTGTCTTGTTGAATTTGCTCCATATAAATTGACAGAGAGTTTTTTGTTCATCTGTATTGATACTGTGACTTTCTTTACCTGTGCTCAGCTGCTATCACATTTATTCTTTGATTTAGGTATTGACATTGGATATCTTACAGCTCTATGTGAAACATCTACTCCAAAGCCAATTTAAGAGAATTAATGCTAGCAGGGTCAATTAGGCACAAATAATCTTGTTTGAACCATTCAAACTGCTCAATATCAATGCATCAAAGATAAGGGTTTGTGGGACACTTAGAGAAGATCAGAGACACATTTTTATATTATGTGCTCCAGCAACTAGTTATGATGTTTCCTTGCAAAATGCAATAGCTACAGGATGACTTCCACTTGGCATGTTGATCCGTAAAACCTTGAAGCTTTTTCTTGAAGCATCATCTAGTTTGAAGACCCTCACTACCCTATCTGCACAAGCTGTTTCCAAAATTTGGCCATCTGATGTGAAACAAAGCCATGTGACTGCATCATCGTGTCCCTTCAGTGTATTCAGATCCAGAGGATGGTGACATCACCCCTTGTCAGCAGTAGAAACGTGAGACTTGGAATGAGAATGAGATTTGTTCTTAGCGTGCGTTGAAGGCTTGGAATCTCTGTCGTTATTGGTGATCTCTAGAGGAAATTAAGCCACTACCATATTCACTTCATTGCATTTTCTTCTCAGATAGAAAGAGAAGAACAATGCTACCGATAACCTACCAATAAGACCCGAAAGTAAAATGCCCATTGGCGGAGATGCTAGTATTTACATTAAAGAAGAAGCCATTGCCAATAAGATTAATGCTCGCTCCAAATGATCTCTGGAAAACTTCAAAATCTAATAAGCTATCAACACACAGCACCAAACGAACTCTTGGGTATCCTCACCAAGGGTTATCTCCGTCAATTTCCTGTGACCTGGAAGAAAACAAAACAAACAAATGATCCGCAAACACACTTCTGCGCTCTGTTGTTTGCCTTCTTGCTCCCATGAAGAAAACATGTTGTTGCTTTGGCTGAGCACATGGCTTGATTAGTGGCTTGATTCGTGGCTTGAGTTTTAAGGTTTGACCCATGATTTTGAGTGTTGACTAATAGTTGTTAGTGAAATAAGAATCACTAATTACAAAATTGACACCTGCGCCAAGCCTTACATGATACATTTACAAAATCCAATAACTGACACTTGTTGATGAGGTGGATAGGATAGGAGCTTGTGATTTATGACTTGACTCAGCGCTGGGCTTTATGTGATTTTGTAGCATGTCATAAGAATCGGGCTTGTGACTGTAGTTTGACTCGAGATTAGGCTTGAGAACTCGACTTTGGCTTGGGGCCTTATATATGACTGTGCACTTTGACTTTGTATTGAACGCACTTGATGTGTAGACCTGGAAATTAGCATATATGAACCTATATATTTCTTTGTCCATAATATGAGATATAAAACATAAAAATAAAACAATGATATATTTTTTATGTTTTATAATCTCTATAGCATAGACTAGAGAAAAATAAATAACATTTATTTATATCTTGTATTGCAGGTCCGGAGGTATAGAAACAAAGGATTTGTGAGCAGAGTAATCAAACAAGAGCTTAATGAACACTATGAAGGTTAGGATAATGGCAAATACACTAAAGAAAATGATAAATCAGTTGAAGATTGATGGAAATACTCATCAAAATACCAGTGCATTTTTTATCGCTAACACATTGCATCTTCTCAAAAGATTGAACAGATCCTATTGAAAACCATTAATTATGTTGGCCCTTCTAATGTGACTCAAGTAATCACTGATAATGCAACAAATTGTAAGGGAGCAGGTACAATCATTGAGTGAGCTCATCCACACATCTTTTGGTCTGGGTGTTTGGTGCACACCTTAAACCTTTTGTTGCATGATATTTTCAAGCATAAAGAACGCAGATGGATTAATGACTTGTACAAAAGAGGGAAGAAACTCATCAAATTTGTCACATGTCATACAAGGGTCACTTACTTTTATGGCACTTTTTCCAGGTTGCAACTACTTAAGGTTGCAACTACTTAAGGTTGCAACTACTTAAGGTTGCAGCTACTTAAGGTTGCAACAACTAGATTTGCTAGATATTACATAACCTTAAGGTGCCTATTGAAGGTGAGACAAGATTTGGGTGCTATGGTGATGAGTGATGCATGGGATGAAATGAGCAATGATAGAGAAGGTTCTAATGTAGTGAAGGAGACATTTATTGACAATTAGTTTTGGTCACAGGTGTTGGGCTCTAAAGATGTCCTAAAACAACCTTAGTTTAACATTAATTTATCAACCATGGATTCGTCTTTTATTTAAATAATATCAACAAAGTTTATGTAGATAACTGTAGAGACTAAATTGTGTATTCAAAGAAAATCTAAGTTTATCAACAATCAAGTTCCTCACACATTTAGTAAGACTTTGAAAATAAGATATTTACTCAACAAAATTATAATCTAATTTATAACATGATGTAAATTAAAGGCATTAACTAAATTGCTGAATTTATCTAACAAAGAAACAGTAATTGAATCTATGAAAATACTTAATGAACTGATCTACCATGACTATTTAATCTACTGGAAAGAAACAACTAAGTACTGTAAATTGAGAAGGAACAACAAATGCAAAATTTAAGTGAAAGGAGCAACAACTGTAAATTTAATAAAGGGACAACGCGTGTAAAAATGAAAGGAACTGTCAAGAAATAAACTACAACGATGGAAACTGGAACAATAATCGATAACAGTCAAATAGAGAATTTATATTTTGTGATCAAACAACATAACTAATCTATAAAAACATCAACACACTCATGCATTTATCTTAGTTATTGCAAAAGAGATTTAAATCACAGAACTGAAATCAAATCGATACAATTACAGATTGAGACAATAAATCCTTCAGACTGGGCCCTCGGTCTTTGGAAGCACTGCTGCTAGAAACTCAGTATGAAAAAATGGTAAAAATGCTCAAAGCTTCTATTAACTCCATAACTGGTACAACATTTACAAAATAATGCATGTACAGAGCAATTCAGAGATCGATATGCTTGGATAAATTTCTTAGTTGTCTCTCTATGGTTCATTAACCTCTATATTACAATGATATGGGTAAATTAAGCTATCCTGAGGATCAAGAGATCCTCAGGATTGCTTTTACTATTTAAAAGATTACAAAGTAAAGAATCAATCTTCCGCAAAACCACTTTTGTGCCTAATTTCTTCAACCTCCAATAGTCTACGCATCTTCAGAATCTCCTTAGCTATCTTGAATTTAAAAATATTTATCCATTCTTGCAATAAAATCAAACAATTCCAACCGAATTTTAGAATTTATCTAATATCACTTAATAATATTTCTAGAAGACTTTTTAATCATTTTCTATCTTAATTATTTCTAATTGATAGAAAAGTCAATCAAGATTATATCATAAACCATGGGAATAAGGACGATATTTGTACCTTTTTCTCAACTCAACATACCCCCTAGCTTACCTTCTTGCATGTCCTCATGCAAGCAAAGATTTTACATGTAAAGCAGTGATGTTGAAAGGAGGAGAGGTCGGTTCACCAGGTCTCCTGAACCCATTCTTAATTCTGAGATCTTCAAAATAAGCTTCTTCCTTCTTCCTATTAATTTGATAATCACTCTGGTAACCTTCTAAGGGATACCAAATAATAGGAGGACTATATCTGCACCCAATCTAGGCAGGTCCTTCATCCAAGATCATTTTGGCATATCTCTCCAACCTTAAGGTCGCTGCATGAAAGTTTTTGAAACCAAAGGGTTCCCTACTATTGACTGCATTTGGGGAGGCATCCCATATTAGTTTGGAAGAAGAAATATCTTCTTCTTTAAGCCCCCTAAAATATGGTAGACCTAAACATACAACTTGAGGTGGATAGGAGCTAAAGAGACTACAACCCCCTCCCTCTTCATGAATGTCCAGTGCTGCATAACAATTGTGAAGGATTTAGGAGGTTCCCCTCTGATCCAGAGGTCTAGGCCAGTCTCCCTTTTCATGAAAGTCTTATGTGATTTATCCCATTTGGTTTGGTTCTTGGTAAAGGACAAAAATGCTTGAAACTGTAAGTCTCTAATGAAAGGATTAGGGTTCTCTTTTCTGTTTTCTCCGAGGATGAAGTTGTGGAGGTGAAAATCACACATAAAGTATTGAATTCCTTCTTCTTGTTCTCTAAAGAAAGAAACAAACTCAGAAACAATGGTGAACTCAAATGGTTTTCCTGCTCTTATAGATTTTACCCTTAGCAACAAATAACGCTCTAATAAAAATAAGGTGTAATTGGTAGCAGGAGCCCTACAGGCTACTATATCATAATAGACAAAGAAAATTTCTTTGATTTGCTCCAAATCTTTATCTAATTGGCCCTGTACTTTATTTACCTTTCCTTGAGCTCTGGTGAGCTTAGCAAAAGTCTCGTTTTCTGTTGCTGACATAGCTTGAAGTTGTTTAACAACTTTCTGATGCTCCGCCATAGTTACCATATCACTCCTGCATTGATTCAGGGTCTGTTGGGTTTGCACCAACTCTACCTCTAACCTGTTGATGAAAACACTCTGTTCAGGAGATTGAAATGCCTCCTTAGTCTGAACAACTATCTCTTTTGTTTCTAGGGAATCTATCTGGATATCTGCATCAATTGTCTCGAAAGGAGTAGGGAAATCTGTAGGAAGCACTCCCTCAGTTTGGACAGTTGTTTCTTCTACTGCTAGAATCTCTGTTTGAGTCTCTACCTCTGTTGTTTCCAATGGGGAAGATGATTATGTCTGTGTTACAAAAGAAATGGTATGGATTGTCCTCCTAGGAAGTGGGTTCCTTCCGTCTGTTCTAGGTCTTTTGGATTTCTTCCTCTCATAGGCCTTATCAACTTGCTCCAATTGTTTCCTTAATTCTTTAATTATTTCTTTGAGTCTACCAACTTTCTTCTTTAGTACTTTAATTTATTTAACCCTTCTCCTCAACATCTTGTTTTCCTGTTTCAATTTTATGATTTTATTATGGCTTTTGCCTACTATTTTTTGTTTATGGGGAATGTCAAGGTTTTCCTCACCTTGATCAACTAATGATTGTTCCCCTGTTTCTTTTGTGTTCTCTATCTATTCTAAAGGGATGTTTACCTCAATGTGAGGTTCTGGATGTGTTGTATCTTTGAGGAATGACATCTCTATGTCAGGGAGGTCCAAGGCAGGGTTTGAAGAAAAAGTTTGTGCTTGGTGTTCTTCAGACTTGCTTGTGTCTTCGGTAATTGATGTCCCTAAATTCCCCAAAAATTGAGTCATTTCTACCTCATAACTTTTGAAAAACTATTTTGTAAGGTTTTCAAGTGATGGTTGTTCTGTCTGTGCATTGTCTTGAGTGTCTTGTGAGGGTTGTTCTTTCTACATAGCTTCCTGAATGTTTTTAGGTTGAATTGTCTTTTTTTTGCTTCTTCTTTTCATAGTAGAGGTTTCAGGGACAACAATCTTCTTTTTATCCTCTTCTTTGATGTTTCTTCTTGTTTGGTCTGGGTTTTTTCCGGCTGGCTGGGGTCTGCTTCAATTTCACACTGGGGTAGTGGAGTTTTAATTTGGACACTGCGTCCTTCCTCCTAAGATGTCTCAATTCTCTGTGAGGGGTTTTCTTGGTGAATTTTGGGTTGTTCGATTTGTAGGGGCCTATCGGCCTCGATTAGATCACCCCAAGTTATTTGAGTTTGGCTCAGTGCCCTGTTTACTATTAGCTTTACTAGTCCATGGTGACTAATTATAGTGACAGGATCCTTAACCTTCTGAGTTCTTGCACCAACTTCATGTAACATGGCATTTAGAAAAAATGGAAAATTTATTACTAACCTCTGTTTTAGTGCTGCTAACAATTTGAGGTGGTGCAGTCGCACCACATATTACCTCCCATCACATGTGATATACATTTGTATTACTCTTGCTAGATCCCTCCATGGCTCGGTGAGAGCACTGGGGTTGAGTCCCTTCCCCTTTTTATTGAGTTCTTCTCTGGTATCTACGAAAGATTCCAAAACCTCCTTAAGAATTGTATACTTCTCGGTCCACTGTATGCCTTTGTTGGGGAGGCCTGTAACCTCCGCTATAATTTCCGCAGTGACCGAAATTCATATATCTTGGATTGCGAAGATTCCTCTTTGCAAGTTATGAAATAATGCTAGTGTGATATTCGTGTCATATCCTTGCAATCTGTTGGCTTACTCTATCCACCCCAGACGATGTAAAATTTCCCTTTCCTAGTCGGTTACCTGCAACAATGTGAGTTCTCGACGTACACTTTAGCCACCCATGTCTTCTGTGAGAAGATGACGGAAAATATTGTTCCCTGCTACAGCTTAGTTCGACCAACCTTTGAAACAATATCACTAGAAATAAAAAATATCATAGAACAACAAATGTGTATAAAAATGTGAGTTTTCCCATTTATTGCAATCATTATGATCTATTGGTAAATGTGCAGAATATTCGCCCCTCATGAATGGAAAGGTCGACCTCAACCGTCGAAATGTGTGAGTGTAATTGATGTAGGAGCATCGTACAAAGCCAAAGCACGTGCCTAGCCAAAGGAACAGTTGGATGCGCAGATGGCAAAAAGTGGCACGTTTTTATGAAAACATTGTAAATTTTGAAGTCTGAAGCATTAATGTAATAATTAGGAGAAGCATACTTGCATTTATGTATTGAAGATATGAACAGATCCAGAGGAATTACTCTCATCTGTAGAATGTAATAGGAATTTAAGTCAGTTAAATGTAAAGTAGGTAGATATGAATGTTAGATTAGACAGTTTAGAAGTGTAGGAGGGAAAACAGATATAGACACCCTCACCCTTGTATCATTGTAACAGCGAAGATTATGATCATTCAGAATTTATAAGATGTATAGCTATAGCAGAGAGCTGTAGAGAAAAACCCATCTACAGGAGCACTTGAGTTAATATATGAAGCTTTGACTCAACTTTCATGGTGTTATGATGCTCACTGTTTACATTTGTTGAATGGTATGTTTACAGTTGATTTGTTTCTCTGTTATGCATTTGTTTCAATGTTGCATTATGTGTATGATTTCATGGTGAATGTATGAAGTCTGAGAGAGGAGAAGAGTGAGTTTCAATTGTTTCTCTTCATAATAATTCATGCAAGGAGTGCAGTGAATGTCTACAAGGTGTGCATTGACGAAGGTCTGAGTTTTATCTCAGAAAGCTTAGGAGAGATATTGTTGTTTCTCATACTTGCAGAAGTGCAGGTGAAGCACAGAGCCGTGCAAGGTGTGCACAGGCTGGTTGAGGTCTTAGAATTTATCAACTAAGGAGAAGGTTGAAGGACTACTATTGCAAAGAGTGCACAGGGTCAAAGACTCAAATAAACATAAGTTATTTGAAAGTTCGCTGCAAGGAGTGCGAGCAGGAACCCTTTTGGAAGGCTTGAGTTTGCAAGTGAAACCTCAGAAGAGATAACTCCTTTGAAGTGTTCAAAGGGAGACGGAGATTGAAACTGTCGTATAGAAGTTAAGTTCAGGAGGGAGAACATTCATTCGTTAGTCAGAGGTCATTGAAGCATGAATCATACGGTCAGAATTCCCCGTGGGGAGCTCGTGAAATCATGAGGAGCCTTTGTGAAGGAAGTGCGAAGTTGCGAGAGTCATTGGATTTGGAAGAGTTGCAAGGTGGTTAGATACCGGTGAAATCCATCACCCAAGATGCGAGGGTCAATATGAGTCGTTGATTCATTTCAACCCATGTTGTTGGATCATTTCGTGAACTCAGGGGTTGAAAGAATTGGATTTCGACTGCAGAAGTCACGAAGTGCCAAGTGTCGAGGGCTCATGTGAATGTGGCACAACCGATAGGTGGGGCCATGTACTTGACAAGTGGCATAACATCAAGCACCCAGGGAAAAGTGGAAGCGGTGACAGGTGGAGGACACAGGTCACCTGGGAAGGAGTCAACCATTGTTGAGTTATTGCATCTCGAAGATTCGTGAAGGAGGAGCATGAGGACTCAACACTCCAACTCGCAAAGTTGAGAGTTGCGAGGGGTGCTAGATTTAGGCCCTAACTAGTGGTCATTGGTAGAGGCACTAGCAAGGAAGGGGCCATAATCATATCGCACTCTCGAGTATCGGGGGTTTGGATTCAAGTGTCTTCAATTCACAAACTCGCGAGATCACAAGTCACGAAAGGTGCTTGCATTAAGGCCCATATTGTGGTCATGTGGAGGCAAAGACTCGCACCTGGTGCACGTGGTGTAGGTGGAGTTTTTGTGAAGGACATGTGGATTGGATTCGTTGAAGGTTTTCAGCAAGGAACCAAAGGAGCCGCTTCGGCCCAAGGAGAATTCAGAACGATCCTGTGTGGATCTCGAAAAAATGGTTGGGGGTCTGCGTCAGAGTGGTATCAGAGCCCATAACAAATTCTTTTCTTTCTGTATTAGAGAGAAGGGAGAAAATTTTATAGCCATGCCACCGAGAAGAAGAGATAGGCCAATGCCTGATCCAGCAGTGGAAAGAGAAATGCGTGAATTATGTGCTAGACTTGATGCTATGGAGACAACACAAAGGCGCACAGTTGACGATGGGGATATCACTGAGGATGAAAGTGAAAATGAAGCTGGAAATGAAGGAGAAGAGGTTGCAGTCAAAGATGCTGCAGAAAAAAGCCTATTCAGGGTTGTTGCAAGGATAGGTGCTAGAGCAAAAATGGACATTCCAGTGTATGAGGGAAACTTGGATGTTGAATAAATTCTAGACTGGCTTAGAGATCTAGACAAATACTTTGACTACGAGGATGTCGAGGAAGACAAGAAAGTAAAACATGTTGTTACTAGACTTAAAGGGCATGCAACACTATGGTGGGATGAACTGCAGGCTGACAAGCGCTGGAAGGGAAAGCAGAAAATCAAAAGCTGGGATAGAATGGTTGCAAAGATGAAAGCCAAATTTATACCCAAGGATTATCAAATCACTCTATTTCGAAGGATGCAAAATTTGAGATGGAAGTTGATGTCAGTGAAGGAATACACTGAAGAATTCTACAAGATAAACATCAGAGCAGGTCATCGGGAAAGCGATGATGAAAAGGTTGTCAGGTACATGAATGGTCTACGATATGAAATTCAAGATGAGATGAGCATGATGACCATTCAAAATGTGGAAGATGCTTATCAGATAGCTCTGAAAGATGAAGAGAAGCTGAGCCAAAAGCAAGGTCAAAGAGGCCAAGGTAGAAGTCAAGCTAGAGGCAAAACAATTTCCCAAGACAGGATTCAGAGACCTAAGGAAGAGGGAAAGAAACCTCAAACTCAACCTGAAAGAGGAGGAAGCTCACAAGGAAGGAATTATTCTGATAGGAATACTTTTCCTCGAGCCAGAGGAAGAGGCAGAGGAGGTGAAGTGAAATGCTTTGTCTGTGGAAAAATCAGACATAAATCCTATGAGTGTCCAGATAAGAAGAAAGATGGTGGTGAAAATCACATTGTCGAAGCTCAAGGATGGAATGTTGAGGCAAAAGATGTCGAGGGCGGAAGATCCTTAATGACAAGGAAAGTTCTCTTGAATCCAGAGAAGGAGGCAGAGAACCCAACCCAAAGAAACAGTTTGTTTCAGACTACTTGCAAAACCAAAGATAGGGTATGCAAGGTCATAGTGGATAGCGGTATCATAGACAATCTCATATCTACAGAGATGGTAGAAAAGCTGGAACTGGAGACTGTTATACATCCAAGCCCATACAGAGTTTCGTGGCTACAAAAAGGACATCAGGTAAATGTCACTAAACAATGCTTAGTTGAATTTAAAATAGGAGGATATAAAGATGAAATATTATGTGATGTCATTCCCATGGATGTTTGTCATCTATTGCTGGGTAGACCATGGAAATATGACAGAAACTTAGTTCATGATGGGAGAAGGAACACATACACCCTGGAGAAAAATGGTAGGACACACATGTTGCTGCCAATTAAGGATAAAGAGGTGAAAACAGATATGAGAAACACTGTACTTATCATGAGTGGGAAGGAAATTCTTAATGAGGTTAAGAAGAAGGAAGACACACAATTTATTATGGTCAGGAAGCCCAAATTTTTTTTGACCAATACGAGAATAGATGATTTACCAGAAGAAATCCAGGAGTTCCTGGGAGAGTTTGATGATATAGTAGTGGATGAACTACCTTGTTCGTTGCCACCTATCAGGAGTATAAGTTATCATATCAATCTTATACTTGGAGCCAGCTTACCGAACAAATAAGCATATAGGTTGACACCATAGGAAAATGAAGAAGTTAAGAGACAGGTCCAGAACTTAATGGACAAAGGATTGATTCGAGAAAGCTTGAGTCCATGCGTTGTTCCGACAATGCTCAGCCCAAAGAAAGATGGAGGCTGGAAAATGTGTATAGACTCAAGGGTGATCAATAATATTACCATCAGATACAGATTTCCATTACCAAGGATGGACGACTTGATGGATTGCTTGAGTGGAGCAAGATTTTTTTTAAAGATTGATTTGAAAAGCGAATATCATCATATTCAGATGAGAGAAGGTGATGAATGGAAGAAAACATTCAAGATGAATGAGGGGTTGTATGAATGGTTTGTCATGCCATTTGGCTTAACGAATGCACCTAGTACTTTCATAAGGTTGATGAATGAAGTCCCGAAGGATTTCATTGGGAAATTCACCGTTGTATATCTTGATGATATATTAATTTTCATCAAGACAGAAGCATAACACTTAAAGCATTTAGTTACAGTAATGAGGAAATTACAGCAAGAGAAATTGCTGATTAATATGAAGAAATCATCATTTATGAGGACATAACTCATTTGTTTGGGTTTTGTTATCTCTGCAAATGAATTAAAAATGGATCCGGAAATGATAAAGGTGATTAAGAATTGGCCATCACCAAAGAGCATGTTTGAAGCTTGAAGCTTCCATGGTTTGGCTAGCTTCTATAGGAAATTCATCCGAAAATTTAGTGGAATTAGTGTGCTAATGATGGATACGGTGAAGAAAAGACATAAATCTTTTCACTGGATAGAGGAAGCAGAGAAGAGTTTCAATCTGCTGAAGAACAAGATCACTGAGCAACCAATTCTAGTTTTGCCAAATTTCAGCAAGACATTCTAGGTCAGGCGTGACGCGAGTGGATTTGCAATTGGAGCAGTCTTGAGCCAAGACGACAGGCCAGTCATATATTTCAGTGAAAAATTGAATGAAGAGAAGATTAAGTACTCCACATATGACAAAGAATTCTATGCAATCATACAAGCGTTGAAGAAATGGAGACACTATTTGGTTCCCAAGGAGTTTGTTTTGTACATCGATAATCATGCTTTGCAATTTGTGACTCAACAGGAGAAGTTGAACCAAAAGCATGCTAAATGGGTTGAATACATGCAAAATTTTACTTTTGTGATTAAGCATATTTCTGGAACTGCTAGCAAAGTTGTTGATGCTTTGAGCAGGAAATGTTTGCTTATGCAGGAATTTAGAGTCAAGACTTTAGGTTTTGATAACCTTAAAGAAATGTATAGGGATGATCCAGATTTTAAGGAGGCATATGAGGCATCTGAGAATCCAATTCTTAGAGACAGAAGCCAATGGATTGAATACATGATCCAGGATGGATTATTGTTCAGGGGGAATCAACTATGTATTTCAAAATTCTCTATGAGGGAGAATTTACTGAAGGAAAAACACAATGGAGGATGGGCCGAACATTTCGGTCATGACAAGATGTTCTCAAAGTTGAATGGCTCATATTTTTGGCTAGGGATGAGGACAGATGTCAAGAAATTTGTGGACAGGTGCAGAATTTGTCAGCACACGAAGGGAAAAAGGTAGAATACAGGGTTATACCAACCATTGCCCATACCTGAAAGGCCATGGGACGCAGTGAGCATGGATTTTATATTGGGACTGCCAAGGACACAAAGAGGATGTGATTCAATCTTTGTGGTAGTCGAAAGATTTTCAAAGATGGCACATTTCATACCATGCTAGAAAACCAGTGACACAACTCATATTGCGAACCTGTTTTTCAAGGAAGTTGTCAGACTTCATGGCTTGCCAAGGAGTACTGTTTCTGATTGAGATACCAAGTTCGTAGGAAATTTCTGGAGGACCTTATGGAAGAAGTTGGGGACAAGTTTGTCTTTCAGCTCAACATATCATCCTTAGATGGATGGACAGACAGAGGTCATAAATAGGAGCTTGGGAGATTTTTTAAGAATCTTAGTGACTGAACACCACAGTCATTGGGATCACATTCTGCCACAGGCAGGATTTTCTTACAATGATTCACTCAATAGAAGCACAGGGAAGATTCCATTCCAAGTTGTATATGGAATACAACCAAGGGGAGTTTCTGAATTGAAATATTCAGAACAAGATGAATTCAAAAGTGCTAGTGCAGAGGACTTTGTAGAAGGAATGAAGGAGCTTCGCAGCCAAATCAAGGAGCGATTGCAGAGTTCAAGTCAAGAATACAAGCATAGAGAAGATCAACATAGGTGAGAAATTCAATTTAAAGTTGGTGATCTGATTCTTGCACATCTGAGGAAGGAGAGGTTCACAAGGGGAACATATAATAAGTTGAAGATGAAAAAGATTGGACCATGCAAGGTCATCAGGAAATTTGGGGCAAACACATATGAGATTGAATTACCCGATGGGGTCAGAATCTCACTGATATTCAATGTCGCGGATTTGTACCCTTACATAAATGAAGAAGTAGGAGCAGAGGATGAGCATAAATAAATTCGATGGACACAACAAATGCATGTAGCTGAAAATCCACAGATGGAAACCATAATCGACAAGAGGATTAGCAAAAAGACCAGGAGAAAGGAGTATTTTGAATACTTGGTCAAGTGGAAGAGACATCCAATTGAATATGCCAGTTGGGAGGATGAAGAAGAGATTCAAAAGCATGGAGAGACCATGCAAGAGCTCATGAACAAGAGTTCATGAAAATTTTCAAGCAAAGGAGTATGATGCAAGAGCATCGTACAAAGCCAAAGCACACGCCTAGCCAAAGGAACAGTTGGATGTGTAGATGTAAAAAAGGGGCACGTTTTTATGAAAATGTTTTAAATTTTGATGTCTGAAGCATTAATGTAATAACTAGGAGAATCATACTTGCATTTATGTCTTGAAGATATGAAAAGATCTGGAGGAATTACTCTCATCTGTAGAATGTAATAGGCATTTAAGTCAGTTAAATGTAAAGTAGGTAGATATGAATGATAGATTAGATAGTTTAGAAGTGTAGGAGGGAAAACATATATAGACACCCTCACCCTTGTATCATTCTAACAGAGAATATTATGATCATTCATAATTCATAAGCTGTAGAGATGTAGCAGAGAGTTGTAGAGAAGAACCCATGTACAAGAGCACTTGAGTTAATATATGAAGCATTGCCTCAACTTTCATGGTGTTATGATGCTTACTATTTACATTTGTTGAATGGTATGTTTACAGTTGATTTGTTTCTCTATTATGCATTTGTTTCAATGTTGCATTATGTGTATGATTTCATGGTGAATGTATGAAGTCTGAGAGAGGAGAAGAATGAGTTTCAATTGTTCTCTTCCTAAGAATTCCTCGAAGGAGTGCAGTGAATGTCTGCAAGGTGTGTGTTGACGAAGGTTTGAGTTTTATCTCAGAAAGCTCAGGAGATATATCGTTGTTTCTCATACTCGCAGAAGTGCAGGTGAAGAACAGAGCCATGCAAGGTGTGCGCAGGATGGTTGAGGTCTTAGAATTTATCAACTAAGGAGAAGGTTGAAGGACTACTGTTGCAAAGAGTGTGCAGGGTCGAAGACTCAAATAACCAGAAGTTATTTGAAAGTTTTCCGCAAGGAGTACGAGCAGGAACCCTTTTGGAAGGCTTGAGTTTGCAAGTGAAATCTCAGAAGAGATAACGCCTTTGAAGTGTTCAAAGGGAAACGGAGATTTAAACCATCGTATAGAATTTAAGTTCAAGAGGGAGAACATCCAATCGTTAGGAAGAGGTCATTGAAGTGTGAATCGGACGGTCATAATTCCTCGTGGAGAGCTCGTGAAATCGCGAGGAGCCTTTGTGAAGGAAGTGCAAAGTTGCGAGAGTCATTGGATTTGGAAGAGTTGCAAGGTGGTTAGAGACCAGTGAAATCCATCACCCAGGATGCGAGGGTCAATATGAGTCATTGATTCATTTCAACCCACGTCGTTGGATCATTTCGTGAACTCGGGGGTTGAAAGAATTGGATTTCGATTGCAGAAGTCACGAAGTGCCGAGCGCCGAGGGCTTGCGTGAACAATGTGGCACACCTGATAGGTGGGGCTGCTTAGTTGACAGGTGGCGTAACATCAATTTCCAAGGGAAAAGTGGAAGCGGTGACAGGTGGAAGACACACGTTGCTTGGGAAGGATTCAACCATTGTTGACTTATCGCGTCTCAGGGATTCGTGAAGGAGGAAGACGAGGACTCAACACTCCAACTCACGAAGTTGCGAGTTGCGAGGGGTGCTAGAGTTAGGCCCTAACTAATGATCATTGGTAGAGGTGCTAGCAAGGACGGGGCCATACTCGTATTGCACTCTTATGTATTAGGGGTTTGGAGTCAAGGGTCTTCAATTCAAAAACTCGCGAGATCGTGAGTCACGAAAGGTGCTTGCGCTAAGGCCCAGATTGTGGTCATGTGGAGGTGAAGACTCGCACCTGGTGCACATGGTGCAAGTGGAGTTTTCATGAAGGACCCGTGGATCGGATTCGTTGAAGGTTTTCAGCAAGGAACCAAAGGAGCCGCTTCGGCCCGAGGAGAATTCAGAACGATCTTGTGTGGATCTCAGACAGAGGGTTGGGGGTTTGCATCAATAATCATGGAAGGTAGTTCAAGTGAGGGGTGATTAATACACTGCCGCCACTACCAGGAGACCAAGCATTAATAACCTTCAAAATCACTTTAATGGTAATCATGAACAATAATCACTTTTGTGTGGGAAATTCAAATTGATAGACCTATGTTCAAAATGTTTTAAAAAATGATTTCGAATAATTTAAATTTGTTCACATGTTTTTAGAAATATTCCACATGTCATAATGTTGTTACTTTCCCTTGTTATTCAATATAATTGGAATGATAGCCTTGTTATTAGGAAAGGAAATATAGGAACACGAAAACAAACTTGGCGTATTTAAGGTAAACTTTGATACGACAGGCAGAGCCACTGTTTCCAGCAGGCATCCATAGCCTCGATAGGGTTTCCTTTTAACCCATAGATGGGCCCGTATCCTTAATAAATAGTTTGAATCATATTTTCCCAAAAATACCACTATCCTGGTTTGGTAGACAGATAACGATAATTCCACTCACTAGATCGTAACCTAAGTGAACAATTCGGCTCATGATGAGACCTCTTGTCCTTTGACAAAAAAAAATGCCAAAGGCCATTGCCCTGGTGTGTTATCCATAGTGGGAATGTCACTTATGTTATTATCTGATGATCGTGGTAGGTTGGCTCGTGATGAGACCCCCTATCCTTTGTGGGAGAAGTTTATTACTTTAATTATATTTATTATATATATATATATTAGGCTCTATTAAGAGAGGCTCATCTACTCCTTAAGAGTGATGGATGGTGTAAGAACTGTAAGGATGCCAAGTAAAATGTGATTTAGACTCCTTATTGTGATATGAAGAAAAATTATCATTCAAGTATATGTATATATAGGGGAAAGAAGCGAGTTATGGTGGTTAAGGATTATGAACAATATTTAAATTAATTCGGAGAAATTAATCTAAAAACAATCGATAAGGTATGCTAGATAGTCCACAAAAATGAAAAATAGTTACTATAATAATTAGGAATGATGCTGGTCAAAATTAATTAGTGAAGTTCATACCCAAAGGAGTGGATAACATAATAATGGCATGCTTATTCAAAAAGAATCGTGACTTTTGAGAAAAAGGAACATCAATAAAAAAAAACGTAGAAGGAACAACAATTGTTCCTTTCGAATGAACAACGCTATATGAAAAGGAACGGAAATCACTATAAAGGGAACAACAATTGTAAAAAAGGGAACGACAGTCATTATTTCAAATGGATGATACTACCTATGAAGGGAACAACAATTGTGCAAAGGAAACAACAGTTGTCCCGTTCAAATGAACTACAACCATACGTGAAGGGAACAACAATCGTGCAAAGGAAACAATAGTTGTCCCATTGAAATGAACGACAACCATACGTGTAGGGGACAACAATCATATGAAGGAAATAGAAATTGTTTCATTTTGAATGAATGGAAATGATGATGTTTAAATTTTTAACCATCTGGTTAAGTGATTGGAAACCTCCCACAAACATTTTTGTTTTAGTGAATCTAGGATTGATTAGTCATCAACTAAATTCATTCAATTTTTATGGGTAGGTTTATTCAATAATCGAAGTATTGGATGGTTTATTAGTATCATGCATTTATTACAGTTGCCCAATTTTTGTTGTGGCACATGACATATTCATCTTCTGTGAAAACAAGGTTTATATCTGATGGATTTTTCAAGGTGAGATAGGAGCAAGGAACATAAAAGAGTGCTAATTGTATTCATTACAATTATCTTTTCTAGTTATTATTCTCTCAAGTGACTTTCCTAAAAAGTAAAAATGAAAAACTCAATCAAATTTGTAAAGAAATCTATATACAATATGTACAGTGCTGATAAAAATCATCATTTTATGAAGTTGAAGATGTTGGGTTACCTTCCTAGCCAACTAAAATCTGAATAGTAGGGTCCTTACTTACTTCTTGGAAAAATGGTTCTCTTGAAAGCAGTTGATGGTAGAGTCGTAACCGATGTCCATTTATTAGAAAAGGAGAACCAGAGCCGTCGATGGTAACTAAGGTGATAGTGTCGTCATCATGAACTTAATTGATTTCATACGGTCCTAGCCACATTGTCTGTAATTTTCCAGGGAAATCTTGAAATCTTGAATCATAGAGAAGCACCCAATCACCTTTCTGGAAGGATTTCTTCTTGATATGTTTATCGTGCCAAGTAGCTCTCTGTTGTTGAATAACATCTATGTGTTGTAGGGAGAACATGCGTGATTCATCTAACTCATTGAGTTTCTCTAAGCGTTGTTTATGTGCCTCTGTAAGATCCAGTCCAATTTCCTGGGCCATGCTTAGAGTCTTGATCTCAAATTCAATGGGAAAGATAGATTCTTTTCCATATACTAGATGATAAGGAGAGTAGCCAGTAGTGTTATGCCATGTCGTGCGATAGGCCCATAAGTCATTTGGAAGCTCGGCTGACGAATTCTGATGGTATGTTGAGACTATTTTTGTCAAAATTGCCTCCAAGACTTTATTGGTGATTTCTACTTGTCCGTTTTCCTGTGGGTGGTAGGGGGAAGTAACTCTATGTTTAATATGATAATTCTACAGGGTACCTGTGATTTTATGGGTTGTAAATTGCGACCCTCTGTCAGATATTACTTCCCCGAGTAATCCATAGCATACAAATAATTCGAAGAGAAAATTATTGATTGCTTCCTCTATTGCATTTGACAAGGCTACTGCCTCTACCCATTTGGTCATATAGTCTGCTGTAACTAGGATATAAGCCTTCTGGGTTGATTTTGGGTTAAAGGGCCCAACAAAATCCAATTCCCATCTCTCAAAAGGTTCTATTACTACTCGTGTTTGTAGGGGCATTTCATCAGCTTGGCCTAGTCGACCCATCCTTTGAAAACTGTCGTAGGTCTAGACATATTTCTCCGCGTCTTTGAATATTGAGGGCCAATAGTAGCTCATATGTAAAATCTTATGCCTAGTTTTGCGGTCTGCAAAGTGTCTTCCACAGGGCTCATTATGAAGTGATTTCAAAACATCATAAATTTCATCATCCCTTACACATCTTCAGATCTGGAGGTCAACCCCTATGTGGAACAAATATCCACCAATCCAGGTGAATCGTGCACTACGTTGGATGATCAGTTTCTTTTCTCTTGATGATAAGTGTGTTGGTAGTTTCCCAGCTGCCAGGTAATTCACCACATCAACATACCAAGGTGTGTTAATAGTGGCAACGAGCAAGTGTTCGTCTAGAAATTGGTCTTCAACTGTCAAAGAGTCGTCTGTTTTGGGTATGTGAGACAAGAAATCTACAATGAGATTCTCTCTTCTGGGTCAATCCTTGATGGTGATGTTGAATTCCTGCAATAGTAATAACCACTGGGTGACCCGTCCATTAGTAATCGGTTTGTTAGCTAAATATTTAATAGCAGAATGATCAGTATATAGTATAACTGGATAGCATGTTATATAGTGGAAGAATTTATTAATAACATGTATAATGGCTAAAAATTCTTTTTCTGTTACTGTATAATTTAATTCTGCGGGAGTAAGATTTTTTCTAATAAAATAAATAACATAAGATTTCTTGTCTTCTTCGTGTCCAAGGAAAATGCCTATGGTGATATCTGATGCATCTATGGAAATATGAAATGACAATTTCTAGTTTGGTCCTATGAGAATCGATGTTGTTGAAACCAGCCTATTAAGTTCTAGAAACACAACATAACACTTGTCAGACCACTAAAATTCCACATTACCAGTTAAATAATGTAAAGGTGCAACTGTTCTTGAAATTTTTTCTATGAATATGCGGTAGTATCCTCTAGTGCCAAGAAAACTACGTACCTCAGTTTTTGTATGAGGTGTAGGTAGATTAAGGATTACCTCTATTTTTGTTGGGTCTACCTTGATTCCATCTGCAGAAACATAGTGTCCTAGTACCACACCTTCGATCATCATAATATGATATTTATTATGACTAAAAAATAGCCCAATAACAATGCATCGTTCCAGTAACTTCTCCGAATTGCTTAGAGCTTGATCAAAATCAATGCCATAAGGGGTGAAATTGTCCATGTAAACTTCAAGTCCTTCATTAATCAGATCAGAAAATATGCTCAGAATGTCTCTCTGGAATGTGGTTGGAGCATTACATAATCTAAAGGGAAATACTCTATATGAAAAGGTACCCCAGGGACATGTAAATGTAGTTTTATCCTGGTCTTCCGGAAAAATCTGGATTTGATTATAACCACTAAAGCCATCTAAGAAGGAAAATAATTATTTCCCTGCTAAAGTGTCAAGGAATTGATCAATAAAAGGTAAGGGAAAGTGGTCATTCTGGGTATATTTATTGAGTTCTCTATAGTCTACATAGATCCACAATTTCCCATTCTTCTGGGGGACGATTACAAGTGGGGAAACCCACTGACTATCTAAAATAGGATATATAAAATCTACATCCAATAGTTTCTGTAACTCTTCTTTAACAACATCCCTGAGATGAGGGTTCAATCTTCATTGGGGCTATCGGATGGGTCGGGCATATTTCTCAATATAGATATGATGTGTACAGAGTTGGGGATCGATGCCCTTCTCCCAAGAAAAATCCTGCTGATATTTAGAAAGGATCTGAATCAGTTTTTGTTGTTGTTTCTCATTTAAATTAGCATTAATATTCAAAAACCTCCCTGGTGAAATTTCAACTGATATGTTGTTATGAACAACATTAGTGGGGATTTATTGTTCCATCAATTCTTCCAAAGGATCTCCATGTGCTTCATTATCTAACACAACTTTTAACATTTGGCATGTTGGGTTGCTTATAATGGTTGGTTTGTTAATGAAGCTACTGATCACATCATCTTCTAGTTGGTTCTTGATTCTGAGAGCTTCTTCCAATGTGAGAGGAGATCGTAGATCCTTTTCTAGATATCTAGGTGGTGGAAACTACTGATGTATAATAGACGGACTTGGTTTAGCTAGAGGATACAAGATGAGGTTCTTTGTAGCACTTCCTCTAACAATTGTCATGTTTCCCATGCAACATACTATGTATGCATATGATGTTGCGAGCCATGGTATTCGTAGTATCAATGGGTGTCCATCGAGTCCACTCCTTGGGTTGATAATGAGGAAATCAACTGGATATTCCCAAGATTCGACCGAAATTGCTATATCCTGTAATGTGCTGACTGGTTTAACCACTTATCTATAAACCAATTGTAACATAATTGAAGTAGGTTCGTAGGAGGTGAAACCCAGGATTATAGGTCTCAATGGTTAGGATATTAATGGTTTCCCCCAAATCCACTAGTGTATTTGGAAAAGAACAACCTTGGATATGCACTGTTACCACAAGATTCCCTGGGTCTGTATACTTGATTGATTCCTGCTTGCCTCGAATAAGATCAGACAAATATCCTACCACACAAACAATTGATGGATTTTGGGCTTTCCTGATAGGCTTCTTCCCACATAATTCCTTAATTGTCTTTGCATAAATTGGGATGTCTTGCAGAGCCTTTAGGAGTGGTATCTTAACATAGATATTCTTTAGTTCCCCTACAATATTGAAGTTAGGATATACAACTAGTTTTTCTATTATTAGCCTCTTGAGAAATGGGGGAGGAGGAATCACGTCCTCATCAGGGTTCTGTGGCTCAATTGTGTTTCCCCCCTGTTCCACTTCTTTCGCTATGACCACAGTCAAGGGTGTTATTGTTGGTTGTATATTATTTTCATTCTCCTGCTCTTGGCGAATGTTACTTTCTTTAGGAGAAATTATGTGCCCTGACCTCAACCGAAGTTCGATTCACCCTACAAAGTTGATTTCCTCATCCAAATTGTCAATAATTTGTACAAGTTGAGTTGGTCTATTATTCATATTTGGATTGGGTTGAGCTGGTAATTGAGGGTGCATTTGAGGTTGAGGGTTCTGGGGTAATTTGAGTGGAGCTTTTAAAGTGGACTGAGATTGAGGAACCATCCCCATGGGTTGATTGGTCATCCCCATGGGGCGCTACCAGTTTTGATTCCAATTGGGGGCTTGGGTAGCTGTGCTAGTCCACTATGAAGGATAGGGGTTATTACTTGAATTTTTCCAGTATGGGGTAGTGTATTGCAAGTTAGGCCAGGTAGGATTTGTAGATGATTGATTTGGCCAGGTGGGATTTGTAGCTGATTGATTTGGCTAGGTGGGATTTGTAGCTGATTTATTTGGCCAGGGTGGAGTAGGATATTGTTGGGACTGCCAAGTAGGGTTAGAAAATGGCTGACCCTTCCATGTGTTTCCAAATTTTTGCTGTTGATTATACTACCCATAAAAGAAAGAGGAGGGATATTATAGCATACCTGGGGGACGATATTTCCATTAGCGATGCTAAGCCATCATATATGCTGGCTTTGTTTCCTCTTCTGCTTCTTTAAAGGAAAATTTTAGTCATGGGAGTGATGGGCATTATTTTGTTGCATGGTTTTTGGCACAGATAGCACAAACCTGAACCACATCCAAAGGACATTCCCTCGGGCCATGTTTCTTTCTTCATCGGTGGAAAAATATGGCCAAGGACTATTTTTCTTCTTCCTGTTTCTGTTTAGCATGAAAAACATCCAATTGTGTAGTCAGATTACTCAAAATGTCAGTTTTGAAATTCTCTAATAGATTACCAACTTCATCTCGGGTGACACCCTCGATAGTAATGCTGTTATTTTTGGTGAGGGGAGCCTGCATTCCCGATCTGGTCCGTGTACTTCTATGTGAGAACCTGATGCACAATAGGATAATATTATCATAATTTTCTTGATAGATATCACCCTTCCCCATTAAATTCAATGTTTCTACCCATTCATGCTTCATTCCATTTATCAAAGTGGCTTTAAGTACCTCACCTGGTAGTGTGCCATAAGGTGATCTTTTCAAGTTATACTGAAATATTTTAACATATTCTTCTAATGTCTCATTTTCTTTTGCAGTCATCTGAAAGATTTAATCTTTTAGATCCCTTCTTCTACAGTAATCCTGATATTTCGTGAGGAAGGTTTGTTTCATTTCATCCCATGAATTTATGGTTCCTCCTCCTAATCCCATAAACCAACACAAAGCTGCTCCTTTCAAAGTGGAAGGGAAAAACTTCAATTTCTGGGGTTCAGAGGTGTAGTCATAACCTATACACATGACATCAAATTCAAATAAGAATGCATCAGGATCCTCTGAGATTAATCCATGAAAGGTTGGCATATTCTGTAATGGGATGGATTTCATGGGGGAATTAGCAACTGGATCAATTATAGGATATTCCAAAGTGGAAGTCTTGGATCGCGGTTGATTTGGTTGTGCCATTTGGTCGAAAATATGCCAATAATCTTCAGGAATTTCTTGGCCTGGGTGTTCTAATTGGGGTTATTGATTACTTGGTCCCCTAAGGTATTTGATCACGATCCCTCTATCTGGGATTTTAGGTGTACCTTCTCCTATTAGAATCACAGGAGATCCAATATCAGGTGGTGGTGATTGGTTTTGTTTAGCAATCCCACTAGTCTCCCCTTCTCCTTCTTCCATATTACAAGAATTTCCCTCGTCTAAAGGGCTAAGAGGTGGAATATCTATATTTTGAAAAAAAAATTCAGTCCCTTCAGTTCTGCTATGAATCTCAGCATGGGATGCAGTTGGTGAATTTGTTGCTTAATGGATTCAGGTAGAAACTTTCTGGGGTCCAACCAAGGCTTGATATTCATCTTTTCAGATGATGTCGTCTATGAAAGTTCTTCTTCCAGGGGGCATCGGGCCCTTGGATTTTGTAGTTTTTGGTGGGGGTTTTGGTTTTAAAAGTTCGTTCTTCTTAGTAATACACACTTCACACAAAATTCTAAGTACCTATATGACCTCTATGCATCAGTTGAAGGTAGGTGCTGGAATAAGCATTTTACTTATTGCCTACATAGGCTCTAACCTTCCGTTTTCAATACCTCATCCTCTAGAGACACAATCTATGCTATCTTTAAAATTCTCCCTGACAATGGCTCCAAAATGTTGGGCTCTAAAGATGTCCTAAAACAAACTTAGTTTAACATTAATTTATCAACCGTGGATTCATCTTTTATTTCAAGAGCATCAGCAAAGTCTATGTAGATAGTTGTAGAGGCTAAATCGTGTAGTCAAAGCAAATATGAGTTTATCAATAATCAACTTCCTCACACATTCATTAAGACTCTGAAACTAAGATCTTTACTCAAAATAATTATAATCTAATCTATAACATGTTGTAAATTAAAGGCATTAACTAAATCGTTGAATTTATCTAACTAAGAAATAGTGATTGAATCTATGAAAATGCTTAATGAACCGATCTACCAACGACTATTTAATCTGTTGGAAAGAAACAACTAAGTACTGTAAATTAAGAAGGAACACCAAATGTGAAATTTAAGCGAAAGGAACAACAATTGTAAATTTAATAAAGGGACAACGCGTGTAAAAATGAGAGGAATTTTCAAGCAATAAACTAGAGCGATGGAAACTGGAGCAACAATCGATAACATTCAAATGGAGCATTTATCTTCTGTAATCAAACAACATAACTAATCTATAAAAAAATCAACACATTCATGCATTTATCTTAGCTATTGCAAAAGAGATTTAAATCACACAACTGAAATCAAATCGATACAATTAGAAATTGAGACAGTAACTCCTTCAGAATCATCCCTCGGTCTTCAGAAACACTGCTGCTAGAAACTCAATATGCAAAAATGGCAAAAATGCTCAAATCTTCTATTAACTCCATAACCGATACAACATTTACAAAAGACTGCTTGTACAAAGCAATTCAGAGATTCGATGCTTGGATAAATTTCTTAGTTGTCTCTCTATGGTTCATTACCCTCTATATATTACAATGATATGGGTAAATTAAGCTATCGTGAGGATCGAGAGATCCTCAGGATTGCTTTTACTATTTAAAATATTACAAAGTAGAGAATCAGTCTTCCTCAAAACTGTTTTTGCGCCTAATTTCTTCAACCTCCAATAGTCTACGCATCTTCAAAATCTCCTTAGCTATCTTGAGTTTAACAATATTTATCCATTCCTGCAATAAAATCAAACAATTCCAACCGAATTTTAGAATTGCTCAATATCACTTAATGATATTTCGAGAAGACTTTTTAATCATTTTCTATCCTAATTATTTCTAATTAATATAAAAGTCAATCAAGATTATATCATAAACCATGGGAATAAGGAGGATATTTGTACCTTTTTCTCAACTCAACAACAAGTTCAGTATGTGTTGCAATTCACCAAGCCAATTTATAACATGATCAAGTTTGTAGATTCAGATCGTCCAATCATTGGGGAGGTGTATGAGAAAATGGATAGCATGTTGTGGCATATTAAAGACATTGTTGAGCCTAGAAATGTCAATCTGTATAATCATATTCGTGTAGAGGTGGAAAAATAGTGGGAAATACTAAATATTCCACTACATGTCTTAGCATATGTGATAACACCTAAATAATATCATGTATCATGGCTTTCATCACCATCACCTGGTGGTGCGTCCAAGAAAAAACCAGACCAAGATCCAAAGGTTCAAAATGGTTATATGACAACATTAGAAAAAATGGTCCCAGACGAGTATGAGTGTGACACCATACAGAGACAATTAAGCCATTACATCCTTAGCCATGGTGCCTTTTGGACAAACCTTGCAATTAGAGATCGAGGGAATTTGAATTCTCTCAAGTGTGGAACATGCATGGTGGTGTTTCCCCACAGCTGGAATGTTTGGAAACACAGGTGCTTTCACAGGTGGTGAACACTTCTTTTGCAAATAGGTGTTGGAACACCTACAGTTTCATCCATATCGTCAAAAGAAACAGGGTGAATGTAAACCAATCATAGAGTTTGGTTTATGTTCATTACAACTTGCAATTGTTGTCCCATTACTGTGAGGAGGTGAAGATGGATAAAAAATTGAAGTGTTGGGACAACAATCCAGAGGAAGATAATTTTGAGGATGGAGTATTGGTTTTAGAGAAATTGGAGAATGCTCTTTTGGATGATGATGATCATGTTGAGATTCCATCCCCATACACTTCCATGGTTCCCATGTCCAGGACTCCAGGTATAACACTAGGGTCTTCATATTCACTTCTACTGCAACCATCTACATCTACTTATGCACAGTTTCATCCTTCTCATGAGGCTCCACTACCACCACGAGGAGGCCCACGAAAAAATCGTGGTGGTGGAAGGAGTATGTTAAGCCCTAAATAGTGGCACATTACCCCTCAATTAGGTAATATTACATTAGTAATGTTATTTTATTTATGTCGTCTTGGTTCCATTAGTTGTAATTGTACCTCCTAGTCTCCTATATATACCAAGGATACCTTTTCATTTGGAATCATCTTGTATTTGGAAATTTATGTCGTGTATAAGGAGTTTTGTCCCTCGAAGAGGCTTATTATATGAAATTGTCTCTTTTTCAAGGCATTGAGTACTTATTCAAAGGTTTTTTTATGCTATTTTGATATTTGGTTCTTAACATTTGGTATCAGAGCTCAAGGTCTTGGGGTTTCGCTACTACATCTGAGACACCTTGGAATTTTCCCTATAACATTTTTTCTACGATGTTTCAGAATGAACCCCTTGGAGGATATTTATTATACGGATAAAGGTACGTGGGGTTCAAATTTCATCTCCTGAGGCCTTATACTTTAGGAGATATAGATTTTGTAAGATAGGGTTCTGGAATCATCTTGAATTTAATCATTGCATAATTGTTTCTATAAAAAAAATTTGTAATGTTTCAGACCCTAAAACCTAGAGGCTATTCATATAAATTATCAAGGTATATGTGATAAAAATTTCATCTTCTGGGTCATCCTACATTTGTAGATACACCCTGTGCAAGATAGGGTATCTAACTAGTCAAATTAACTAGTCTCAAACATGTCTTCCTGGTAAAAGAATGATATATTATTCAGTGAGTATCAAAATTAATTGAGACCAGTTGCATTGGATAGTGGACAATCTGTAGTATTTCTGGTACAAGTTTTAGAATCAAATATCATATATTGTGATCGTGGCATGCTTTATAAGTACGCTCTCCTGGAAGGGACAAAAATCAGCAAGGTGTGGAGAAGTTACTATAACTTCCACTTGGCACATCCAATTTTGATTAGACCTATGGAACTCCAGAGAAGATGTATTAGATAACTACAAAAATAATTTTTTTAGACCCAAAAGGGCCAAAATTTTGGAGATATAGTCGAATACAAATCGTCTAGAAAAACTACCTCGAAATCAAGGTTTATAAGTGATACTTGGCCAACATGCCACCAAAAAAGGGAACTTATACACCAAATAAGCCTCCAGACATTCCTACTTGGAATCTTGATGAAGGTGAAGAAATGCACAGGGACATAAATGATTTACAAAAGAAGACAGTAACACAAGATGAAATACAAGGGATGATGAATTCAATTGAAGCTAAGTTGGAGGAAATATTAATGGATGCTAGGATGGATGGTTTAAAAAGGGATATCATGGAATGATTGAGAAAATTTCTAATAGAGAGGACACCTAAAACTGAAAATGTATCCCATGAAATTCATGATGAGGACACAAGGAAAATGAATCAAGAATTGAGAAACTCCAACTTTGGGTTGAAGACCAACCACTTTCCTAAGATCAATATGAGGAAGTTTGATGGCAAGGACCCAACCACATGGATACTTCAGATGGAGCAATTATTTGATCTACATGATGTGCCACATACACAAAAGTACAGATTGCTTCTTTATATTTAGAACCTAATCAATTTGTGTGGTATGGATGGATTTATTCTTGCAAATCAATTGTCACTTGGACAATTTTCACAGAAGAAATGATAGCACACTATGAGGATAAATGGAGAAATACATTCTTTAGCCAATTGATAAATATCAAGCAAAAGGGTTCAGTTGCAGAGCACCTTGAGAACTTCCAAAGATTGAATATAAAGGTAACAAATATTCCAGATGAGCACTTGATTGATGTATTCATAGGAAATTTAAAGGATAACATTGAACATGAGGTTCACCTTTGGGAACCCAAATCATTGGAGAATGCATTCAGGGTGGCGAGAAATGTTGGAAGTAAAAATATGGCCATGGATATTAGAAGGACCACTCCTAACATCTATCAAGAGAATAATGTTCCTTCTTCTAAAACACCTCAACCTACAAGGTTGACACCTCCACAATTGGAGGAAAGAAAAGAAAAAGGTTTATGCTTTGATTGTGACAAAAAGTACAGTAAGGGACATAAGTGTGGTGAGAAGAAATTATTCTACATATATTGTGAAAAGGAAGAAGAACAAGAACAAGAACAAGAACCATCTCAAGATGAAAACATAGAAGAGGTTTCTTCTGAAGAGTTGAATCCCACGATATCATGTTATGCATTGGATGGAATTAAAACTCCTCAAACCCTCAAGATCAAAGGATATATCAAAAATAAAAAGGTAATAGTCCTAATTGATTATGGTAGTACTCATAATTTCATTCACTAAAAATTATCCAAAGCTCTCAATTACTTTATATATCCAGCGCTAGAGGTTCAAGTAATGATTGCAGATGGAGGAACTATCAATTGCTCAGGAAAATGAAATAAGACCAATATTACTATGGGGGAATATGTAATGAATAGTCCAATGATTGGTATTCCCATGGGTGGTGTTGATGTCGTACTAGGAGTCCAATGGTTATAATCATTAGGAACAATGGATTTTAATTTTCAAGAACTTTTCATGAAATTTTTATTGAAGGAAAATAAATTGAGTTAAGGGGTATCACAGGGAAACCTAGTAAGGTGATAAGATCTAATGGCATGAAAAAATTATTGAAAAGGGGGCATCAAGGTGTAATTGCTCACTAGATGTTCAAACATCTAATCCATTTGTTCCCCTAGATCTCCAAGGAATCATTAATAAGCATTCCAAAGTATTTGAGGATATTCCCAAAGGTATTCCACCCACTTGAAATAATTATCATACTATTCACCTAATTCCTGGGAGTGTTCCTCCTAACATCAGGCCTTAGATGTACTCTTATGCCCAGAAGAGTGAAATTGAGAATATGGTTGAAGAAATGTTAGAGGCTGACATTATTAGACCTATCCAAAGTTATTACTCTGAAACAGTGGTAATGGTACTCAAGAAAGAGGGCCCATGGCATATGTGTCCAGATTATAAAGAGATCAACAAGATCACTATTAAAGATAAGTTTCCCATTCCCATCATTGATGAATTGTTATATGAACTACATGGAAAAATGTATTTCACAAAGTTGGATCTCCATTCAGGGTATCATCATATTAGAATGAAGGAAGAAGATATCCCAAAAAAAACATTCTGAACTCATGAAGGCCATTATGAATTTTTGGTCATGCCTTTTGGCCTTACGAATGCACCTTTCGCATTCCAAGGGTTGATGAATTCCATTTTCAAGCCCTTCCTTCAAAAATTTGTGTTATCGTTTTTTGATGATATACTAATCTATAGCAATTCTTGTGAGGATCATGTGCGACATGTTGACAAGGTGCTACAACTACTAAAGGAGAAAAACAAATATGCCAAACCATCCAAATGTTTCTTTGAGGTGAAGGAGGTAGAATATTTGCATCATATTATATCTCATGAAAGTGTCAAGGTAGACCCTAAAAATATTAAGGCCATGATGAACATGCCGATTCCCAAAACATTGAAGAATCTTAGAGGATTTTTGGGTTTGATAGGTTATTACCGCAAGTTTGTTTGAAACTATGGAAGAATAGCATCACCTTTAACGACATTAACTAGGAGGGATGCATTTTCATGGACTTCAGAGGCAACTCAAGATTTTGAACAAATTAAAGAGGCGATGTGAAAAGCTCTTGTCTTGACCACACCAGACTTCAAAAAAACCTTTATTATGGAATGTGATTCCTCGGGAAATGGCATTGGTGTTGTTCTAATGCAAGAAGGAATGCCCCTTTCTTTTGAAAGTCAACCACTCAAGGGAAAGGACTTACACAAACCCATTTATGGGAAGGAAATGATGGAAATACTACATGCATTGATGAAATGGTGCACTTACCTAATATGTAGGCACTTCAAGGTCAAAATATATCGTGATAGTCTTAAATACTTCTTGGAACAAAGACTATCTTCATAAGAACAACAAAAATGGGTGACCAAGATGTTGGGTTATGATTTTGAAATCATCTATAAAAAAGGGAAGCAAAATGTTGTGGCAGATGCACTCTCAAGAAAGGATGAATATGTTGAGGCCTTTCTCCATGCTATCTCTATCATCTAACCCGATTGGATAATAGAAGCGAGGGATGAATGGAAGAATGACAAAAAAATGTGGACTCTCATTCAAAGATTGCAACAGGATTCCAGTGCATCATATATATTTACATGGAAAAATGATTCAATATGGTAAAAAGATCGCTTGTATTTATGTAAGAACTCCCAACTCAAACAAAAGGTACTATTGGAATTGCACACCTCTCCGGTAGGGGGGCACTCAGGATTTTTGAAAACCTACCATAGGGTCAAGAATGATTTTTTTTGGGATGGCCTTAAAACTGATGTTCAAAGTTTTGTGGCAGAATGTTTGGTTTTCCAAAGAAATAAGGTGGAAACAATTAATACCCCACATCTTTTACAACCATTAGCTATCCCAAGTCAATGATTAGAGGAGGTTTCCATGGATTTCATCACAAGGTTAGCGAAGTATGAAAGAAAGAGTGTCATCATGGTGATTATTGATAGTGTTGGAAGATTGGTTGTTGTCATTGATGTCAACCCTAGTCATGGGTTTTGGACCGCAAGATTGATAAAGGTATT
>SNQJ01S0050156.1:19550-53190 GCA_010110895.2 Picea sitchensis
CATTTCTTGTCTAGTTCTGTGTTGAACATCATTCATATTTTGAGTTTTGTCCATTGACCTCCACCCATATAAAACCAACATCCACCTAAACTCCGATGGGTACTAGACTTATCCTCCCGCAATCTAAGGGTGACTTTCAGTGCTAACAGGTTGCTCAAAGCTTAAAACATTGATGAAAGTTCCAACCCATTCATCCAAGGCAAATGATGTCAACATGAATTTGGTCATGTTAAAGCCACCAACCCCTCATGTGTGGGCTATGAAGAGTAAAAGCCCATTGAGGGGATGAAGACGTGACATGAATTAGATAATTGAAATTTGAAAAGGAAAAAAATGGGTCTTCCATTGTATCAAAAGGAGAAAAACAATTAGTTCTACTTAAACCTCAGCCAACCACACATGACTCATTTAAGTGAAAAGACATAAAAAGAAAAAAGAGAAAAAATGTAAACTAGTGAACTTTCAAGATTCCCAATTAAAAAACACAATATCCAAAAAAATGCATTTAGAAAATGTATAGCAATCAGGTTGAAATATTACCCCTGATTCGGGTGGCGGCTGGCAACCAATCCAAAACCATCGAGCCCATGAGTTCCACGAGGGGTCCCGACGTGGATTTCTAGGCGCCACAAGCCAACACCAAATCTCCACCTAATGCGACACATTTATTGGGATTCAAAGTCCTTAAAGGGGCTTGAGATAGCCACCATGAAGGCTCCTTCCAATAGTTATTACAACCACCCCCGAGAAGCTTCGAGCATGAAGAACAAGCTTCACCACTAGTTCACCCCTATTGTTCGTACTCCTACCAAGATGTAGTTGACGACCATTCACCTTCATAACCAAATCCAACCTACATACAACCTAGATAGTCATTCAAAGCGCCATTCTGGGAGGCATATGAGCAATCCTGGAAAGCGGATAATGGCGAGAATAGTTAAACGAGAGAGGTGTGTGTTCCAGACTATTGTTTTTGGCTTCATCAACCATTGCAGGGTCTAGACTTTTTATTGGCGCATCCCCAACTCTCTCCTTTGTCCCTGTCGACATTTTAAGGTTGCGCTTAATCTCAGGTGGAGCGCAATGGGTAGGTATAGACCTCGTCAACGAGGCAGCGCACATCGAACTCTCCCTCTTCCTAGAGTGCATCATGAGGCAATTACAGTTGCAGAGAATTACTCTGCCCTCACCAGACCAAAAGCTCAAGAAGATATGGATAGACTTGAAAATGAAGTTCATCAAGAACGATTGAACACCTCGGATGTAGAGGCTAATGCACAGCTCATGCCATGGATTCCTAATACAGGCTCAACTCGGGCCAAAGATATAAAATATTTTTGCACCATTGACCTCTATTGACATATTAAAACACTCCTTAACAAAGCCATAACTGCAAGGGATGCTTCCCACAATGAGCTGGCTAGGTAGATCTAATACATTCAATTGTAGAATCGGTTGTTGGACAAGAAATTCAGCATCATGGCAGCCAAAGATGGCATCAACTTCGACACCATTGACAAGGAAACCCCCCAGGTTCCTCGGGATGATCCCCCCTCATCTGTTTAATGTGTAATGGCAAGCTTTCTCTTTTTCATTTGTATGTATAGCTATAGCAAAAAGGGTACAAATCCTCAAACTTCAAATCATTTTTTGAACAAGTCTTGTATAAAGTTTTACAGTCTATTTTTTGAGATATATCGAGCAACAAGCTCGATAAAGCAAATGTTTTATTGTTGGGCTGGTTTCCCAAGTGACAGACCAACAACAAAACAACTGTAATATTTTTACCTCCTTATTTTAATATATATAGATCAACTAGCTTACCAAAAAACAAGATCGAAATATTACACTAACTAATCATAATTAATATTAGATTTTCAAACCTAAAATATATATATATATATATATTAAATATTAAATATCAAATCCCAATTCTAAATACATCTAAAAATGAAATCCCAAATCTCAAAAATAATAATAGGGCTCTTACATATTTGCTAAAGTCGTCTCCTCCAATCAGACATTTACGAATTATTCATTCATTATCTTGTTTGACTAATAAATATAATGAATTATTATATATGAGTGATGATAGCAATCATTGAAATCGAACACATCTCGAATTTGTGTGTTTTTAATGCTTTTTTGGTATGATCGTTTTATGATGCCACGATTTTTCCGCATATCGAAATTTCGCCGTTCAACATGGAATTTTTCTGTACGATCGGCTGAACTTTAATTTGCTAAACTTTATCTATCATATATTTAAAAGTTTCTTTATATAAGTAAATATAAAAACCGTAGATTTAATTTGCAAAACTTTATCCATCATATATTTAAAAATTTCTTAATATATAAGTAAATATAAAAACCGTAGATTTAATTTGCAAAACTTTATCTATCATATATTTAAAAGTTTCTTAATATGTAAGTAAATATAAAAACCGTAGATTTTGTTAGTCGTACATTTAATTTGCAAATCTTTATTTATTATATATTTAAAAGTTTCTTAATATGTAAGTAAATACAAAAAAAAATAGATTTTGTTAGTCAATTTTAATTTGGGTAGTTAGAAGAATAATTATTATTATTTTTACTTGGGTTTGATTTTTATAAGTAATATGATGAGTTTTTAACGAGTATATTGTTTAATAATTTTAGAGTTTTATATTTACAAAGCCTCAAGCTTTTGAAATGAGTTTATTTTGGGTATGATCCTCAAATGAGGAAGGGGAAGCATCTCTTGAGTTTCATTGAGATATATATTTTAAGGAAATAAAAAATAAAATAAAAATTAAGATCATAGTTTTTCACTATTGTGTTAAGTTTGATTTTGGGTGAATAATGCTCTTACATTTTATCTAACCTAAAAACTTGATCCAAATAAATATAAATAAATTTTGATGAAGAATTAATGAGATTCAAAAGAAAATGAATTTCCACTCTAATTAGAAATAAAATTTAATATTATTTGTTAAAAAAAACAAAAATTAATCATGGTTCAAAGTAACACAAATGTATGATTTATATATAAATTTATTACTAGGCCACACAAGTATTAGAAAAGTGAAGCAAGCAAAATGCTCTAGTACAGGGGAGATGTTGAGGCATTATTGTTGTGTTATGTTATATTAGGTTAGATAAAGCTACATTAAAAAAAAAGTTCGTTAAATTAAGACATTGGATCCACTTAAAGTTCACTAAATTAAGACATTGGATCCACTTTGTAACATATTTGTGACCTTTGTGTCGTAAAGAATTTAGGGTTATCCAAAACAATAGTGGGCACATTTCTATGTAAACCCTAAAATCTTCAAGACACAAGGTCGATCAACAACGGGCTTGAAACCATTACAATGATATACTCATTGAAAACTCAATATGTCACTTTTGTGAATTGAACCTGGATGGGGAGGATAACAATCATTCTTCCCAACCACATAAACTAAACTCAATTGACAAAGTAGTTGTTATCTATACAATGAGTATATTACTTACAAATCTTACTACTATTGTGATATACTATATGATTTTATTTCACATTAATACTCCCCTTCTCATATTAAATAAATCAATAACATCAGACCCAAATTGATATGATAATATCTTTCCTTTAATATTATTATCAATAAAACTTTGTCTCCAATTTTAAAATGATTTACAATTATTATCTACATATATATAACAAGACAAGATATCTCATTACAATAACATATCCATATATTTAAAATTGCATTCTTCATTAATACTCTTTTTTTTATTATTATTAAATAAATCAATAACATTAAAACTTCAAATTTACACATTAAATAATTTTATCATATTATATTTACTATTATTACCTTCTTCTTTTTTTTCAACCAAACATTATATTCCGTTCATTAATACTCTTTTTCTTGTTTTTTATTAAATAAATCATAACATTAAAACTTCAAATTTACACATAAAATAATTTTATCATATTATATTTACTATTATTACCTTTTCAACCAAACATTATCTTCCGTTCAACATATTACTATGCCAACAACAACATAACAATAGATGTGACCATTCCAAACCAATCTACATATGAGGCGCACTACAAAAGGGAGTTCAAGGTGACGCAAGTAAAGTTCATACTACTAATACACGGAATCTCACATGGTACTCGACGTCATTATATTATAGGTTTAATAAATACCCCATTTACGCTGCCAACTTAGCATTATCTATGGAATTTAGAGGTTGTAGTTCTTTTGACTTTGATAGTGACAATTTCACATAATTTAGTATCTTTAATTCTTATTTTTCCATCCATATATATAAAATTATTATTAATAATAATTTAATTTTAATTAATATATAATATTATAATTAAAATTAAATTTATTTTAATTCATATATATATATAATATTATTATTATTATTTTTTAACAGGAACGATTATGTTTTGGTATTAAAATTCTCAGCATAAATGCCCATTTACAATCTTTCCAATTTGTCGGGACAACTCCCAATGTTCCTCTATAGTTAGGATCCCCCCGTCTCTAATTCTTACATAACGGAGCTTCTTGAAATTCAGAAATCCCTTTAGCGGCACGAATTCCCCTAACTTAAAGATGCATACAAACTGCTTCAGCAATAGGCAAAAAAACATAAGAACACATTTAAGGAATTGGATCCCAGTTTTCCTTATCATTCCAAACTAGAGTGCCCGCAGGAAGAAGAGCAGCTCTATTTGCTTCCGCGTCCGCCTCTTTGTTGTTACCCCTCAGAACATGGAAAAAGCTAATCTTTTGAAAGGAGCTGACAGTCTTTTTAATTCTCGCCATCAATCTAGAAAGTCGAAGATCCTTCGGATTTGAGTTTTCCACTAGCATTTTTATGAGAGTCTGAGAATCGCCAATGATCTTTACTTCCTTGATGCGTGTCTTTTGCAAAATCTTGAGGCCTTGAAGCAATGCCATCGCCTCTGCTTGGGTGTTGGTGTCTTGGCCTAGGCCCCACACATACCTGTGCTCATTTTGTCCTTGCTTGTTCTTGATGACTCCACCTGCACCTGCATTCCCCAGATTGCCTTTTGCCGCCCCATTGAAGGACAAAGAGTAGCAATCCATCTCCTTGTTCCAATTTCTGAAACTATCTTCTGACATTCTGATTTGCCAATCTTTTTTCTTTTCCACTTGGATATCTGTGTTGGAATATTTCAATCCCATCGATCTTCCCCACTCCACCTCATGAGAGGAGAGATTTTTATCTGCGATGCTCCGCATATGCTCATTCAGGAAGTCTTTGAGAGTGGCTATTATCTTAGTCATGATGACTTTTGCATTGTGCGTTTTTCCTTGGAAAATCCCACTATTTCGCTCCAACCAGATTTGCCAACAGGTCAACTTTGGCAGCACCAGCCACAAGGCCTTGAACCAAATATTATTTGGGAGCTATCTGGGATAGCGATGCAACCAATTACTGTGTAATTCGACAATAGAAGGTGGAAGCGTTGTGTTCACTTTGCAATGGGTTAACACTTCGCCCCAAACTTCTAAAGCGTAACTGCATTCCAACATAATGTGATTGGCTTTTTCTTCATTTCCCAAGCACAGAGAGCATCTGGAGGGGCCACGGAAGCCTTTCTTCACTAGATTGTCTGTTGTAAGCACGCGATTGTGGCAAAGCAGCCAGTTAAACAAATCAATTTTGGGGATGCATTTTTGTGTCCGGAGACCTTTCCATAGTGCTGGGCATGGGGGAGCATAGGGAATTGCTCATAACAATTTGTAACGGTGTGCCACAAAGTAAACACCAAAATGCGCCCCCCAGCCTCTCTAATCATTCTTCTTTTCATGCATTGGAGCCTTCCCTTTAAGCTTGGCACGTAATTCCAGCCATGCATTTTCCAGATTGCTCGGCAAGTTCGGCTTCCTCCACTCCAACCAGATGTTTTCTTTCCAAATTGAGATATCCCACAAAGAGACCAAGCCCGAATTCTTCATCAAAAGACGCAAGTCCTAAAGCTCATGGACGTCTGCAAGGGGAGCCTCGTTCATTATTCAATCCTCCCAAATCTTTATAATTTTCCCATTCCCCGGGATCCAGTATAAATTGTCTTGAATGAGCGCTTGGGCTTGCATGCACAATTTGTGGATTTGCGATCCATTAGTGACTTTGACCGGTCTGTCTAGGCAGCGTTTTCTTGGACCCATAAAGTATTTCTTCCAGAGTGCACGCTGCGCCTAGCCAACCTTAGGAGCAACCTGCCTCCAGAGAATTTTGGCACCCAACGCTAAATTGTGCATTCTCAGATCTTTGAAATTCAGGCCTCCCTCTAATAATGGCTTGGTGACTTTGTCCCAATTGACCAGAGACAATTTGTTTTTGTTTTGTTTACCACCTTTCCAGAAGAAACTTCTTACAATACCTTCCATTTTCCTGAGCGTTCCAAGGGGAGCTAGCATAAGGGGAGCTTGATAGATTGGGAGACTATTTAAAACCGATTTAATGAGCATTGTCTTCCCTGTGATATTCAACCAAGAAAATCCCCAAGCCTGCAATTTGTTTTTAAATTTGTCAATGATAGGGGTCCAATCCTTACTTGTAGGATTTTTCTGAAAAATAGGCAGCCCGAGGTACTTAAAGGACGTCCAATGCATGGAACCGCCAAAACCCCAGCATCTGGCAATGGCATTAAGGTCAATGTGCGTCACGTTCCAGCCATAGAAATGACACTTTTCTGAATTCAGTCTGCTGCCCGAGGCCTCACAGAACTCATCCACCACCAATTTGAACTGACTGGCAATATAAACAGAAGCTGCCCCAAGGAGGAGGGAATCGTCTGCGAATAAAGCATGATTGATTTCTTTTACTCCTCTTGCTATTTGGAGGCCTAATATATCCTGATCAATTCTGCTTTTTTTCAGGGTGAAGCTTAAGGCAGAGGCTTGGAGAATAAAGAGCAAGGGGGAAAGCGAGCATCCTTGCCTTAGCCCTCGCGTGGCTTTAAAGAACTTTGTTGCTCTCCCATTCACTAGCGGAGCGATCCAAGGCTCGGAAATGCATGCTTTGATCCATTTAATGAAGCCAAACCCAAAACCAATTTTTTGCAAAACTTCGAACAGAAAAGAGTGCCTGACCCTATCAAACACATTTGCAAAGTCGAGTTTAACTATCATACCTTTTTCTCTTCTCTTCAAACTTGAGTGAAGCGCCTCTTAGACTAAGATTATGTTATCCATGATTTGCCTTCCTTGAACAAATCCCCCTTGGTTCTCCGGAATGAGGTATGAAAGAAGCCCTTTCAATCTGTTGGCAATCACCTTTGATATGATCTTGTATCCAATGTTACACAAAGAAATGGGACGGAACCTGTTGAAAGAATTTGCACCCTTTTCTTTCAGAATGAGGGCTAGGAACGTGGAATTCGTACTGCCCCCAATTTTCTTACAGTCTTGGGATTTTAGAATCATTTTGTGTAAGTCTTTTTTCACAATCTGCCAACAAGATTGGATGAAATTTGTCGTGAACCCATCTAGGCCTGGGGCTTTATCAGGACTCATGGCAAATAAGGCATCCTTTATTTCTTTCCTAGTGACCTTAGGTGGTATCTCATTTAGAAGCTTGTCGCTGCATCCATGCACCTTTGCTTCATTAAAGAGATTTTTAAAATGATTGAAGGCAACCTTTTTGATGCTTGGAAAATCGCCATACGTTTGAGTGCCATCCTTAATTTCTGAAATGGAATTGTAACCTCTCCTCGCTTGGGCTTGCTTATGGAAGTAGGAAGTGTTTCTATCTCCAGATTTCAACCAAAGGCTTCTGGATTTTTGCCTCCAGTATTCCTCCTCCTGTCTGCAAGCGTTCTGAAACTTTTGCTGCAACTCTTCCTCCCTTTTTAAAATATCACTCGAAATTTCAGCCTCTTCCATATTGTCTTGATGAGTCTCAAGGTCTGCTTGGATTTGTTTTCTTTCATTTGCAAGACTAGGAATGGTTTTAGCCCAGCTTTTCAAGGCTGACTTCACTCTTCTTAACTTTTCCTCCCATACAAAGAATGGGGATCCCGTGACCGACATCTTCCATATTTCTTCAACCCTCTATAAAAAATCCTTTTGATTTATCCAAAGAGGACTAAATCGAAAGGGGATAGGACCTAAATTCCTTTGGGGTGAGAGAACCAGCATTATGGGCTTATGATCCGAAGTGATATTAGAAAGAATCTTCATTTTCACGTCAATACCAAGAATAATGTAGGAACTTTGGAGTAGAAACCTGTCTAACCTGGCAGCGATACGCCCAGGGCCTACCCGTTTATTTGACCAAGTGTACTTACCTCGACAAGGCTTGACATCGAGCAGATCCCAGTCGTGGATGAGATCCTCCACCCACTCTCGAGTCGGATCTCTTACAATACAGCCCCCACGCTTTTCGCTCTCACTAAGGGAGATGTTCAGGTCCCCTGCGATTATAATATTTTCCAGGACCTCCTCGTCCGCTAGGTCTCTAAGAGAGTCCCAACAAAATTTATTTTCCCCTGCATTTACTGGAACATAAACATTGAAAACGTTGAGGACCTCCTTCGAGTCTTGGTGTTGAAGTTTTGTGAACAGCCAGTGTACATTTTTTTTTCCAGCTACCATAATGTATTTGGAATAATTCCAAACAGTGCCCAGACCTCCTGAGGCTCCTCTAGCTGAGATAGCATTTATCCCACCTTTTTTCCAGTATCTTTTGCTGCTTTAGAGGAAGAGGTTTTCCTCCAATTTTGTCTCCTGGACTAGCATTATGTCTAGGTTTTATGTCTTGATTAGGGTCTTCATAGCTTCTTCTTTCATCTTACTCCCCAAACCTCTGCAGTTCCAGGAGATCACTTTCATTATTTATTTTTGTGAGAGTGAGGGCCTCCCTTGGAGCCCTATCCCTAATTTCTTGCCATCTTTGGGGTTTTGGCCAAAAAAAATTCCAAGGTTGGCTGGCTTCCCTGTGCTTTGTCTTTGTATGTTTCTTTTTCTCTCTTCTCCCTGGATGACATCCTTCCCCTTGCCGATCTTTGGACCGTGGATAAAGAGTCTCCTATCTCTCCTTCCTCTTCGGATTCTTTCGAGCCTTGGCTTCCCACATCGTTGGCTGTGCACTTGTCTTTGGATCTTTCTGATTCTCTTTCCCCATGCCTTGCTTCCTTTATCACTACATCCTCAGTAGCCTCCTTATCTCGAGTTCTTACAGTTTCCATCTGCTCCTTCTGAGACGGATCCCCTTCAGGGAATTCTTGAGAAGCTAGGCCAAGAGCTCCAAACATGTTTCCTGAATCTTTTGGCTGGAGATTTTTCTGTGGCGCACTGTTACCTTTGGCCTGGTTTCCTTTACTCTTTTCGTGCCCCTCCATGTTTGATATCTTTGGGTTAGCTTTGGATCTCTTGACCTGCTTCCATCCTTCCTCTTTTTCCTTATCTTCCTCACTATTTTTTGGGCAATTTCTGGCGAAGTGACCATATTCATGACACCCCCGACACTTGAACGGAAGTTGTTCATAATCCAGTTTCTGTATATGGGACCAACTTCCAACCTTGATTTTGATAGCTTTCGGAAGCCCTACTTCAACATCCACCTCCACACAGATTCAGGCACGGTCATCTTGATCTTTATTGTTTGCCCTGTCAATAAATTTTCCCAGCGCATCTCCTATATGTTTCAATGAGTCCCAATTCCAGTAGTGTATTGGGAGATTAGGCATTATGACCCACACTGGAACTGCTGAGGGGACGTCCTCTTCTGGGTCGAAGTTCGGGGTCCACTTATTCAAGTACAATCCTTGAGGTCCCATAAAGTATGGGCCATTCCTGAAGATCAAGTCCTTGTCATCTCTGGAGGTGAATTCAAAGAGGAAATAACCTCTGCCCAGTAAATGAGAGGTGACATTTTGTTTAATCAGAGGCTTCCAATTTTTTAAAACCCAGGTTTCATTGGCTTTGGGAGACGGCCACAGGCCGGTAAACTACCCCACAAGCGCGCGCTCAGTCAATGACAAGGCGACCTATATGGGAACGTCCAGTGGGAGGGACACCTCTGGCATTTATTTCACTCTTTTGACGAACTTTGAGCTTTTTGCCTTCTTCTTCTTGGGCAAAGAGTTGATCAGCGAGTAGAAGGCAGCGTCGTTTGGTGGGGGCAGAGGAGGTTGGGGAGGAGAGGAGGCCCTAAGCGAGCCCTACTCCTCCATGGTTGTGGCAACCCTAGCAGCAGAGCTACAGAGTTACAGCGCGCACCCAATATAGCATTGATTTATCTATATATAATATTATTATTAATAATAATAATTTAATTTTAAAGTCACTACAAATTCTTATTTAATATATAAAATTTTCTTATTTATGAGAGAAAAGATCTCTCCACACAAGTTTCACCGTTAAAATCTATATATCCCATAAAAATGAAATCTACTCAAATTATTTTGGAATATATATAAATTTTATGATTTTTAGGAATATATATAAATTTTATGGTTTTTATTATATTTATATTGAGAATAATTTTTTTATTCACTCTGAAATATTTTAAAGTTTAGTTTTCACATAACTTTCACTTTCATCTTGTGTAGCTTAGCATTTCTTTTTCACGTGTCGAGGAAGGAGACTATCCATCATATATTTCATTATTGGTGTAAATATAAGATATGTAATAGGAACTCCAAATTAAAAGAGCAGTGAACTTTTTCTTGTTAAACTTATTATGAGATCTTTCTCGTTCAACCTATTATGATATCTTTGGTAGATAATGTTGCATATTTAAAGATTTTTACATTTGAGATGTACATGCATTATCACCGAAAATGAGCTTAGCAAGCGAAAATGAGCCTAGCAAGTAAGGTATGGTGACAGGTTTGTTGGACATAAAAAAAATTAATGGAATTTGTGAGTGTTGCATATTTGGTAAACATCTAGAAGAGAAGAGGAAGGCTTTAGAACCCCAAAGTCACTCACTTTCGGGTATTTGGATCTTGTGCATGAGCACACATACTTTTAGAGAAGAGGAAGGCTTTAGAACCTCAAAGTCAAGAGTGCATATTTGTGAGTTATCCTAATGGTGTTAAGGGGTACATGTTATTGAATCCTTTCACTAAAAATCTTTTCATTGAAAGAAGTGTTAAATTCAAAGAAGTCCCCTGACATGGAATTGAAGAAAACCATGTTGCAAATGTACTAGTTTTTATTGATGTAGATCTCATCGATGGCTCTTCACGTGAGGATGAAATTCTAGATTCAGATGATGGGGCAACAAGTGACATTGATGAACATGTTATTGCAAATCTGAAACCCATACCAGTTTGATCATAGCAAACTCTTATATCCGTTGGTGATCTAGTTGATCCACGAAGGACTCGCTCAGAGTTTCACGGTGCTTCATAATCACTCATTGCTACAGAGCCCTTGCTTCCTCTCCATTGTTACATGGTCATTACTTCAAATCCACGGTTTAATATAGATGATGTAGGAAATCCATATTGGGACGCAACCATGGAGGAGGAGTATCAACATGATCCAGGTGGATATTGGTGGCCACCGACCTATTCAACCTGGCTCCTTGTGTTCGTTTTTTATTCAACATGTCTTTCTGTACTACTTTATAATTGTGAATTCTACACTTTTGGGGTTGTCTAAAGCCTCACACATTCTCCAGGTGGATACGGGTGGCCTCTCGCCTAATCCAACTGGCTTATTTTATATGTTTTCATGTCAGTACATCTTGTTGTACTTCAAGGGTTGTTTTGCGCCCCTAAACATTGTTTTTTTACTCGCCATAGTTAGGCTGTAGAAAAAGTCAGATTCTGACGACGGAATGTGTAGTTCTCTAAAATACCTTTCCAACGAGCTATCACGCGCCTAGAACGAAGGTCATATGCAAAAGTTACGGCCCTAGGAAGTTGAGGTACCAAATTACACCAACTTACCTATAGGGCCCACATACTTTTTGGCGTTTCACCTTCTAGGGTTAGGTTTTTGGATGTTTAGGTTTTTGGCATTCATGAGTAATATCAAAAGGGCCTATGGAGCGTCATTGTAATCCATCCTGCTCAGACGAATGCATATAGCAACCACATCTTTTCTCATAGATAGCTACCACCATTCGAGCAAGTTTTAGTTCTGCACTTTTACAGTTTCAACCTATTTCATTATTTAATAGAAGATATTGTTAATTGTATATTTGTGTTATTCTTCCTATCTCTGTGTTTATTGTATTTAGTTCGTTAATCAGTTCGTTCCGCTCATAAATCTGGATCAGTGGTATTAGAGCAGTCTGCTCTTCATTTTTTTTTCTTCATGCATGTCCCCGACAAGGTCTGGGTACAAGAAGTTGGGACTCGAACCAATCGAGCCATTACCAGATTTGTCGCATCGAGCCTGACAAAAACCCATGGGAGATGAAAATAAAGATGATGGAGCAGGAGATCCTATTAAAATGTTGCTCGAGGAGACCCTCGTGCCACAAAGGAACAAAATTATGGACAACTTCGCGCAGATCCTTCGACAGTTTCCCACGGGAGAAGCATCTTCATTAAGCGGCCATGCAACCCCCTTCAAGGTACAGGTAAATTTTGATATTCCATTATTTGAAGAACTGATAGATGCGGATGGTGTAGATAAATGGTTGAATCTGCTTGAAGGATATTTTTCGGTCCACAATTTTTCCGATAGGGAAAATATCACTTTTGCACTCCTTAAGGTCGTTCCCCATGTTAAAGACTAGTGGGATACTTACTCTAAGCAAAGGGCCGTGGAGGAATATGCAATATTTGTGGTGGCCCCTACATGGGATTCCTTCGGGGATGCCATTAAAGAACAGTACTACCCTGTTGGAAGGTACGAGGACCAGTACACCAGATGGACCACCCTACGTCAAGAAAGGGACTAGACAATGCCAGACTTCACCAATATTTTCCATACCCTACGCACCAAATTGGGTATCAAATATTATGAGCGTCATCTGGTGCTCAAATACCGTGGTTGTTTGCATAGATACATTCAAACAGAAATGGATTTCATGGACATCACCTCATTGGGCATGGTTTATAGATACATTGTCACAGAAATTTAAGCAGAAACAGAGAGAGTTTGGATCTACAAACCCTCACAGTCGAAGCAGGGCAAAGGCAACCCCAACCCACACAGCAAGGGACCAAGTCGAGATGGTTTCCCTCAGGACAATTCGTCCAAGTTGCAACACAAGAAGGGCAACGAGAACACGAAGAAGGACATGGGAAAATGGTGTGAGTACTATAAAAGTCCTTGGCACAACACCGATGAATGTCTCTCCAAACAGTCCCTCGTGGTCGAGCTGAAGGCTTCCGATTCAGAGGTTGATTCTGATTCTGAGTCAAATCATGAAGGAGGGAAGTGGATTATCAATGTTGAACCCAGTTCCACGATCACTACCACCAAAGTCCGACCAAGCGAACCAGAAGAACCAGAGGAAGAGGAACGCCTCTTTCACTCATAGATGTGGGTCAAGGGGGCTCCGATTCATTTCATTATCGACAACGGTAGTTAGAAGAACCTTATTTCAACAGAGGTCATCAAGCGGTTGAACCTACCAACGACACCGCTCCCGCAACCCTATACTATCAATTGGCTTCGTCAAGGGAGAGATCTATGTGTCAGCCAACAATGTCGTCTTCCCTACGACATCAAGCCTTTCAAAGATGAGGTACTGTGTGATATTGCTCCCCTTGAAGTTTGTGATGTTATTTTAGGACAACCATATTTGTGGAAGCGTCATGTTGTGTATGAATCTAGACCCCGCAGTTTTATTATTACTTTAGGTAGACAATTGTACAAGATCCCAGAGGTGGCACCACCTACTGCTATTTCTTTAATCTCTGCTAAGAAATACAATAAGGCCATTTCACAGACCGGGAAGTTCGTTTTCTTTGTGATCCATGCTCAAAGTAAGCAGAAGGTCGTCGCCACATCCGTGGCCTCTACACAACGCCTCTCTTTGCAACATAAGCAAGTGGACGGGACCGTGGAAGAATACGGAAACATCTTCGTCTCACCTATAGGGGTACCGACACACTGCCAAGTCAAGCATCCAATTGATCTGACCCCCGACACACCTCTACCTAATGGACCAGTCTATCGGTGCTCGTTGATGGAGAATGATGAAATTAGGTGTCAGATCTAAGAGATTCTTCAAAAGGGGCACATCATACCCAACTCCTCCCCTTGCAGAAGCCCAATTGCACTAGTGCAGAAGAAGGACGGGACTTGGTGACTCTGCATTGATTACAAAGCCTTAAACAAAATCACAGTCAGGAACCACTACCCCATTCCCAGGATTCATGACCTTCTTGACCAACTCAAGGGGGCAAATTTCTTCAGCAAGATTGACCTGAAGTTTGGCTACCACTAGGTTCCCATCGAACCAACTGATGTCTGGAAGACATCCTTCAAGTCTAAAGAAGTTCTCTACAAATGGCTAGTCATGCCGTTTGGCTTAACAAATGCACCAACCACTTTCATGAGGTTGATGGACGATGTATTGAGACCCTTCACCAACTCCTTTGTGGTAGTATATTTCGATGACATCCTCATCTTCAGCAAAATGTGGGAGGAGCACATGCGGCATATTCAACAGGTTTTGAACACTCTGCGGCAGCACAAGCTTTATGCCAACTTGGAAAAATGATATTTTGGCATGAACAGGGTCCAATACCTCGACTACATTGTTGATGAGCATGGGGTACATGTTGATCCAGTTGATATCCAAGTCATTCGCGACTGGCCAACCCCGACCACACTGACCGAGCTTTGGAGCTTCTTGGCAGTAGCCAATTTTTACCGACGGTTCGTGTTGGGATTCTCCCATATTCCATGGGCCCTTAGCGAGGTGACCAAGGGCAGTCGTAGGGCCAAGTTAATGTGGGGGAAGGAACAACAATGAGCATTCAAAGATCTGAAACATCGTTTGTGCTCAGCTTCAGTGCTCTCCTTGACCGATATGCAACAACCATTCGAGATTGATATTGATGCATCTAACTATGTTGTGTGCGCAGTTCTCACTCAGCACGGGCATCCGGTGGCATACCATAGTGAGACACTCTCTGATACTGTTTGGAAATACCCCGCCTATGACAAGGAAATGCATTCCATTGTACAAGCCTGCCATCAATGGAAACATTACATTCTGGGGAAAGAGACGATCATACACATTGATCACAAGCCTCTGTAGTTCATACAGACACAGGGGAAATTACAGAAAGACCGCCATCAAAAGTGGTCCACCTACCTACAACAGTTCCATATCAACATCAAGTATAAGACAGGTATCTCCAATTGTGTCGCTAACTGCTTCAGTTGGCTTCCTATGGTTGCACTCACCATTGTGCTTCATTCCTGTGGACATGAAACATCGGAGTGGCCCTAACTTTACCAGAAAGATCTGGACTTCGCCACCACATATCAGCTCTTGGGCATAGGTGTCGTTGTCACTGATTTTCACATTCGAGACAGACTCTTATGCCACCTGGGCCATCTATGTGTTCCTACAACCGAGCGTGCAAAACTGATTTGGGAAGCCCACTACAGTCGGGTGGCAGGACATTTTGGCGTAGAGAAAACTGTGGTCGTTCTTCAGAAACATTTTTATTGGCCAAAAATTCGACGGGACGTCAGCAAGTATATCAAATCTTGCATTTCCTGCGCCATTACCAAGCCAGCTATCAAGAAGCAAGGCTTATACTCCCCTCTTCCTATTCCCGAGAAGTCGTGGGAATCCATCTCCATGGATTACATGTTTGGTTTGTCGTCCACTAATAACATAAATGACTGTGTGTTTGTGGTCGTTGATCAGTTTTTTAAGATGGCCATCCTCACATCCTGTAAGAAGAATTCCACAGCGGCAGATACAGCCAAACTCTTCTTCGAACGAGTTTGGGTTCACTTTGGGATACCATAGACCATCATCTCTGACCGAGACAACAGGTTCCTTGACACCTTTTGGTCGAGTCTCTGGTCTTTGTTGGACACCAAGCTCACAAAATCCACTTCTTTCCACCCCCAAACCGATGGCCAAACCAAGGTCGTCAATAAGATGATTGTGCACATACTGCGCATGTACAATTCTAAGCATCCCCGTACATGGGATGAGAGTCTCCCATATGTCCAACATAGTTACAATCGGGCTCTCCATAGTTTCACTGACCATAGCCCATTTCAAGTGGGTCTGGGATTCCAACCCTTGGGACCCATTGATGTTGCACTTCCTCTTGCCACCGCACAGACATACTCTTCCCCTGATCAGTCTGTGATCGACAAAGCCACCAGATTCATTGAGCAGATTCAACACATCCACCAATAGGTCTAGGAGATTTTGTAGAAATCCAGTGCTAAGTACAAGCAGCGCCATGATAAACACAAGGTACCACACTAGCTTTAGGTTGGCGACAAATTCTGGTTACATTTGCAGAAGGAGCGTCTCACCGGGCCCCATCGAAAGCTTCACCCACTTCGTTATGGGCCTTGCACTATCACCAAGGTCGTGGGTAGCAATGCTTTTGAGCTCAACACTCCACCCTTCCTTTGTCTGCATCGAGTATTCAATGTGGACCTCCTTCAGCCATATTTTCCACCATTATTAGACACCTTCGACATCGCCAAACAAGTGACACCAACAGAGCTCAACCCTGACTGCATGGAACAAGCATCCATCGATCAGATAGTGGACACACGGGTCAAGGGCATTCGCCAGCAGCGGATCCAACTTTATCGGGTTGTCAAGGCAGGGCAACTCCTACACCAAGGCAAGTGGCTCACTCGGGGCCAAATCTAGCAAAAGTTTCCTCACCTGATGGGGGAACTCAACGGAATGGAGACCATTGCTTCCTAAGAGAGGAGGATTGATCCAGGTGGATATTGGTGGCCACCCACCTATTCCAACTGGCTCCTCGTTTCCATTTTTTATTCAGCACATCTTTCTATATTGCTTTATAATTGTGAGTTCTACACTTGTGGGCTGTTTGAAGCCTCACACATTCTCCAGGTGGATACGGGTGGCCTCTCGCCTAATCCAATTGTATGTTTTCATGTCAGCACATCTTGTTGTACTTCTAGGGCTGTTTTGGGCCCCTAAATGTTGTTTTTTTACTCGCCACAGTCAAACTGTATACAAAGTTAGAGTCTGACAGTGGAGTGTGTAGTCCTCTGAAAGACATTTCCAACGGTCTATCACGCGCCTAAAATGAAGGTTGTATGCAAAAGTTACGGCCCTAGGAAGTTGAGGTACCAAATTACACCAACTTACCTATAGGGCCCACATAACTTTTGGCGTTCACCTTCTAGTGTTAGGTTTTTGGATGTCTAGGGTTTTAACATTCATGAGTAATATCAAAAAGGCCTATGGAGCTTCATTATAATCCATTCTTCTCAGACAGATGAGCGTAGCAGCCACATCTCTTCTCAGAGATAGCTACCACCATTCGAGCAAGTTTCAGTTCTGCAGTTTTACAGTTTCAACCTATTTCATTATTTAATAGAAGATATTGTTCACTGGATATTTGTGTTATTCTTCCTATCTCTGTGTTTATTGTATTCATTTCATTAATCAGTTCGTTCCGCTCCTAAATCCGTATCACAATCTCTCATGAAAAAACAAATTTGGGATTTGGTTCCCCTACCTCCTGGTAAGAAACTTGTGCGGTGCAAATGGATTTTTCATAAAACAATGGCAGTAGATGGATGTGTTAGTAAGCACAAACCTTGGCTTGTAGTTAAGTGCTTCTCACAGGGTCAGGGTATAGACTACAACGAGGCCTTCACATCGATTGCAGATATGGATTCTATCAGGCTAGTTCTCTCCATTACAACAAATAGACATTGGGAGGTTCACAACATAGATGTGAAGAGAGCATTTCTTCACAGAGACGTTAAGGAGTCGATCTATATGGAGCAACCACATGGGTGTGTCTAGGATTCTTCTCTTATTTTCATATTGAGGAAATATTTTTATGGCCTCAAGTAGCCACCCTAAGCTTGGTATGCAATGATGGATTCTTTCTTGTTGTCTCAGGGTTTTTCTCATTGTAATTCCAATCCTAATTTTATATGATGAGACAATTTGAATCTCTTTTGTTGATATTACTTTATGTAGATGATTTACTAATCACGGGGAGCTAAGTACCATCCTTGCATCGATAAAATCTGCATTGCATGACAGGTTTTCTATGACATATATGAGACTCTTGCACTATTTTCTTATTCTTGAAATCAACCAATATACTTCAGGAATCAAGATTGCATAGTCCAAGTATGCTTAGGATCTACTCAATAGGTTTCAGATGACATATTGCAAGTTAGTTGCATCACACTTTCTTTCCAAAGTTAATCTTGAGGTTGGTGCTACCACACCTTTGGTAGACAGTACTAGGTACAAAAAATTGGTTGGGAGTTTCATGTATCTCACCCACTCTAGACCCGACATTTCCTATATTGTCGAGGTAGTTTCCAGGTACATGCAAGAGCCTCATGAGCTACACTAGAAAATTCCCAAGAAGGTTCTTAGGTATGATAAGGGTACTCCTACTTTTGGTATTCATTATGCAACAGATTACACATTGGATCTTGTTGGTTATACCGATTCCAATTGGGTTGACGTTAGCATAGATCACAAGTTCACCTTCAATTATGGTTTTAGTTTTGGCTCAGGTCCTATATATTGGTCAAGCAAGAAGCAATCAACTAATGCTTTATCACATGTAGAGGTCGAGTACAGAGGTGTAGTGAATGCAACAACCCAACCCATTTAGTTGCAACATATTCTTATAGAGTTTGGTATCCAGTTTCATTGTCCGACTGTCATATAGTGTGACAATTAAAGTGCTAGATATATCTCCATAGATCTAGTTCAAAGACAAAGGACCAAACACATAGAGATTCACATGCACTACATTAGAGGGATGATTCATGACATGGTCATTGCTTTGTAATATGGTCCATAAGCGGAACAGGTTGCAAACATATTCACTAAGCATAAGTTCAAAGACTTGCGAGCACACTTGGGAGTGGTGAAGACTTCAGAGGAGACTACATAGTCTACTCTACATCATCCATACCTTGCTTGTTGATGTACATGCATAATTTTCCCTCACATGCATACTCATTTTCCCGTGCATGCATTAGCTAGTTCACTCCACTTTGCATGCATGAGTTGGTTCACTCCACTTTGCATTCATAAGCTAGTTAACTCCACTTTGCATGCATAAGCTAGTTCCCTCACATGCATACTCATTTTCCCTTGCATGCATCAACTAGTTCACTCCACTGTGCATGCATGAGCTAGTTCACTCCACTTTTCATGCATGAAATAGTCTACTCTACTTTGCATGCATGAGCTAGTTTACTCTACTTTGCATGCATGAGCTAGTTCAGTCCACTGTGCATGTAGTTAAGCTTATCATAGTTGCATGACTAATTCTTATATATTGCATTCAATCGTACTTTGTTGTAATGGATTATGCATTCATCCTTGGATGATTATTATTCTCTCGGAGGTTAATGAGAATTTAGTTGCTCTATTATTCTCTTTTTTTTTTTTCTTCTTCTCAATTGCTATTGTATTACTCTTATATTATATTCTAGATCTTGCAGGTGTGCAACAATTTCTACAAGATTCATTATAAAGAAGAGAGATTTGTTGCTATTTTTACTATAAAACCCACTTAGTTTTAAAAGAAGAAGATACATACCCCAAAATCCAACTTTATTTGAGACATATTGTCCTACTACCCCGTTATTCAAGTGAATAGGAAGAGACACATGGATCTTCTCAGCTTTCAAAGGGGCACTCAACATCATATCTCTTATAATTGAGGTTCTACTTAGAGTACATGTTCATTTTGATGTATCACTCACCTTTTCTCAACCTCAAATGTTAATAGAAACCACTATTCCTATCTTTCTTCATGGACCCCTAGTCAAGTTTGGTATTGTATCTATGTATCTCATCTCTCCTCATATTTATCCACCTCCTTCTCCAGCCAAGTCCTGATATACTTACTTCCTTCTTTTAGAGTTGTTACAAGCACTTTCTTTTTCTTTTTTATCTCTTCTTTCCCAAGTTCCATTGATCAAGTATGGTCACTCGTCAACATTAATATACTCAAAATAAATTAATTACAAAATTATCAACTAATCATAAATTCAAATTCCATAAAGACATTTTGTGAGCATGATAACATGTAATAGAGCACTTGGTTGTAATTTTAGTAGAACTTGATTTTGTGGTTAATGATTAAACTATGCAAAATAAGATCCTTGAAATTCAAATTGTATATAACATGTTTAACATTTTCCCACATCAAATGCGGTGAACAATATGTATTAAGCACTACAATGTTTAATAATGTATATATTAGAATATACACTATCAAATGTAAATGCACTACACTTTCAACCATATATATTCAGACATATAACACTCATTTAAATGGTGTAATGCTTTGTGCATATTGTTCACCCAACAAATACACCATATCCTGGGAAAATAAGGTCAATAGTACATAAAATTGTTAATGGAGCGAATTAATAATTGGACAAACTAATCTTTCCAACAAGTCCATTTTTAAGCATTTGGGGGGCTTTCTTAGTCCAAAATATGAAATACCATTTTTGGGATTATCTACATACAGTAACTCATTAATGAACGATCCATATCCCGTGGGCATTAGTTAGAATGACCAATTTCTCTTGATATCGAATAGCCCACTTAGCACTCATTGCATCTGGTGATGCTCACAGGGATGAAGTGGGGTTGAAACTAACAAAAGGAATCACATTGCATTAATCATCACTTTCATAACTTGCACATGGTAACTAGGACTTCTTGGGAGGTCACCCATCCTAAGTCTCCTTCGGCTCAGTGTTCTTAGCCACGGAGATTTTCCCCATAGTCAAGCCCACTTAGCTTGCTACTCCACTTCCAAAACCTTAGTAAGTATTGTGCCTTATGAACTATTCATGTATAGCTCCCTTGAATATTTATTTAAGAATTTGGGATGGATTTTGCAATCCAACATGTGAAATACTATTTTGGGGATTATCTGCATAGAGTAAGTCATTAATGCATGACCCATATCCCATAAGGATTTGTCAGAATGTCCAATTTCTTGTGATAATAAATAGTCCATCTAGCACTCGTTACATCAGGTGATGCTCACATGGGTTTAATGTCCCCATTTTCGGGTTCCCTTGCTCTGTAGTTGGATATGACTTTATGGGTTTGTGTCAGCATGATCAAATGGGTAATTGGATGTTACCAGTGATCTCAAGGGGTTTAGAGGAGCTATTTGATGCTTTCATAGGTCTGCTTATCATTTTTCATCATCGAGATCATTACTGCGCAAACATATTTCGATTTTGTTGCATTTTGACCATTCCCGTAATTTGGGAGTATTATTGAGCATTATTTAATGGATTTCACTAAGGTTGTCATTTTAATAAATTATCTAAGAGGGACACCTTAGTGTAATAGCTCGTTGGAACCGAGAGGAAAAGCTCTAAATGTTGATATCATGAAAAAGTGACTTCAAGTGCCCATAAATATTTTAAAGTCAAATAAATCATTTTTGGGGGTAAAAAGCCTTAATAAATTAATAAAGAGATTTTAGAAGAAATACTAAAGATAAATTAAAAAGTCACTTGAAGGGGAAAAGGAAAAGGGGGTACAAAAGTACAATGAGAACTCATTCTCTCATTATGTATGATTGATCATTTTACCTATTGGTTTGGAGAGCTCTTGGAGCCTTTAGCGTTTGGAGGAAACCCTTGTTTGATTGTTTTCGATGGTGAGATTATCCACCCTAGCTAATCAGGTTTCGGTGGTGAGTGATTCCACCCTAGCCATTGGTAGGGAGATCATTCAGATCTTCCATTTGGATCTATTGTTACAAAGATTGTTTTGTTGGCTTCGGTTGGGGTTTGGGGAGCCTTAGCTTCTTGGAGAGGGAGCATCACTTGTCACCTCCTTGGTATTATTTGGAGATGGCACACTTGGCACTTTCTAGCCATAACATTTGGAAAGGGGCGCACTTGGCACTTCCTTGGCATCTATTTGGAGAGGGCACACTTGGAATTACCTTGGCATATATTTGGAGAAGGAGTGAACTTGACACTTCCTTGGTATTATTTGGAGAGGGCACACTCGGCACTTGTTTGTCACTCATTTGGAGAGGGGCACACTTGGTATTACCTTGGCATCTATTTGGAGGGGGGTGCAATTGGCACTACCTTCACAACTAATTGGGGAGGGACACACTTGGCACTTGTTTGGCACTCATTTGGAGAGGGGCACACTTGGCACTTGGCATTGATCTATCTGAAGGAAGCTACAACTGTATTACCTTGGGGCACATTTCTTATTGGAGCTTCTATTCCCTTTGTTACTATCTATATTTAAAAGAGGAGCACAATTGTTGAGTAAGGCACCATTGTTCTTTGGCATTTTGTACTAGTTTTACCATTGGAAATAAAGAAAATCCTCTTTCTCTTGCCTATCTTTATGTGTATTGTGAGATTGCATGCAAACTAATCGTTAAAAGTCCTAAATATTATTTGCTAGCAAATTGTTTGTCAAAACTCTTCAACCAAACAAAGCACATGTACAAGAACAACAAAGTTTTTGACATAAGTCACCAACCAACAATAAATATACCAACAACAAGTTGTATGACAAAAGGGGCCAAACCGACAACCATAAAAGACCATTTTGGAAACTTAAGTGTTTGACGAAAGTGTTGTACCAACCAACGATAAAAAGGGGTACTTTAATAGTGGTTTGAGGGAATTAGAAAATTGTCCGACAAAATTTATGAACCGCGTATCCTCTAAATAATTACAACAAGAAGTCCATATTTAGTTCAACCATAAGAGGGGTTATTAGATCTGAAAATTACAACAACAAATCAGAAATATTTCGACCAACAAGTAAAGGGGGATATTACCTTGGTAGTTGGGTGTGTTAGCAAAGTGTTTGGCGAAAGTTTTGAACCAAAAAATCACCCAAACAAATCAACAAAATACAAAATTAAATCAGCAGTAAGGCAAGGGATATTTCAAAGGGTGTAGAAGTGGAATTGAAAGTAATGAAACCAATTCCATAGCATTAATCATCACTTCTAGGGCATGCACCTGGTAACCATAACTTCCTATGAGGTCACCCATCCCAGGATTCCTTTGGCTTAAGCATGCTTAACCATAGATTTTTTCCCCACAATCAAGCCCACTTAGCTTGCCACCCCATTTGCAAAACCCGAGCAAGTATTGTGCCTTATAAATTATTCATTTGGAGCTCCCTTGACTCTTTATTTAATCACTATAGGGGGATTTCAAAGTTCAACATATGAAATACCATTTTTGGGAATATCTGCATAAAGTGAGTCATTAATGCATGACCTATATCTCGTGAACAATAGTTGGAATGACCAATTTCGCCTGATATTGAATAGTTCATCTTTTTTCTAGCGAGGTATTTTTTTTCCCTCATCCGCTCATTTTTCCAAATTTTGGCCATCTGGGTTGTCTTAAAATAAGCAAAAAACCATGGTGCAAAGTTCTATGGTTACAGTTCCCATCACTCGAGTGGGACTATGACTTCAGGAAAAATTGCTATCGAAATTGGGGTAAAATTCCCACTATAAAGGAGGTGAGTTTGTCCAGTTAACTTACTCCATTATTAATTAGCACATGTTTCAATTTAAGATGCACCCCATTTCATGAGTGAGATCAAACACAAATTCTTTTATATCATGTACATCTCAGTAATGAGTGGAGTGGGGTGTAGGTACCTCATGTCAAGAGTCCATCAATGCATTATTCTTCTTGTTAATAATGATTGAACCCTTGCATGCTAGTTTATCTATGCATCAAATATCACGATGACTCGCTCATTTTGCGGTTGCATGGTTATTTGCTTACACTACAAACTTCATATAGTGCCAAGAGTTGAATTACGAGGAAGGGTGATATTACTTTTTTTATAATGTTGTTCAAAATAATCAACTAAATATTGGCATGATATTGTTGTCATTTGTCACACTCAACTATCAAGCATTTGCATTGTGAAGTCATGATTTAGGATGGAGAGGTGCTCTTCTCCCTCTCTCTTATGTCATCATTGCCTTGAACCTATTAGGTTTTCATTCATGCAATGTTGGAAGAGGTTTGTGGATTGTTGATTTGTGCGAGGAGGTGAAGGTTTAGGATTGCAAAGAGGAGGTGAGGCATTTCTAATTAATAGTGTGGAAGGTCGACGATGTTCATTGAGTTCTCTACTTAGATTTGAACCTTTGTCTATCATGGTAGTTGGATTTGGTTCCTAGCTCGTGGGGTATCTCTTGCTACTTCTTGGTTATGTGCTTGATTGTGATCTATGTGCCCTGGTGCATGGATTTAGCTCAAGAGAGGTTGATCTACTTGAATATTTTTGTGGCTTACAATGAGTTTGTTCTCTTTAGGTTTTTGTTGGTTTATGCTAGCAATGACTTGTGTGCTTTTGGATGGGGTTTATGCTTGCTTGATGGTGCAGTTTGTGGTAGGGTTTTGGCCCTGCATGTTGCCATAATTGTGACCTAATGTTAGAGAAGCCTCTTACATGAGCATTGGAGGGTGTGATGAGACTAGAGGATCTCAAGTGTTGGTTTGTTCATGGGACCAAGCATTGACGTGGACTATGTTTCCCACTTGTGGTGGGTTGATGTTGCATAGATAGGGTTTTGTTGCTACTTCATCATAGATATGAAATTGCAGTGTAGCTTGGCAACAAGACCACTTAGTGTTCCTCCTCCTTTATCCCTTGCGATGCCAATTTTGACTCCCTTAGGTTGGTTCATGGTTCTAAGTTTTTTTTTGTTTTATTTGTTTTTTATTTTTTATGTAGCATTGGGAGTCTGACTTCCCCACACATTCTATCAATATCTCTCAAGGGATTGTTTCTCTTTCAACTCATGCTACTGCCTTATATAGTGTGGATGATTTCAAAAGGGAAGTTATATGGTCCATAGAAATGTCATCCAAGTTATGTCAATTAATTCATGTTCCCAATGCTAGGTTTTTTCTACTTGCTCATGCTTGTGGATTTCTACTTTTGCGACACACCTTTTTTGTAATTTTTTTTAATAAAGTCTAAAGGAAGCAATTTTTAGTATTTTCATTATTAGTGATAACAACACTCTCATGGTACTAATAATTGAGCTAACTATTATATTGGTCAAGTGTGTTCTTAAGGTGATGGTGATTATTTATGCTAACTTTTGTGGGGCTTCTCATTCATGGGTGCCAAGTACTAGATGAATATTATTGTACTAACATCTAGTTGTAAGAAGTGAAAAATAAATGTGTTTTTAACAAATAAGAATTAAGTCAAGCATAATCATTTGTATGAGAGATTTAGATAAAATCATTGAACTATATTTGATATCTTAACTCTAAGAAGAAACCAAAAAGAGCAAGAGGAAAGTGCATTGATGGTTTGTTGATTTTAGGGAAGCATTTGATACCATCCCTATATTTAAACAGTATAAGACTTTGATTTTCCATATACTCTTATTTCTCTTGTTGTCTTTCCATATGAAAAAATTATGGGAAAAGTAAAAGTTGGCACATTTTTTACAACTTACACTCACACCATTGTTGATATTAAACAAGTTTTCCCATGTATGACACTCTTTTTGGCTCATGTATAAACAAATTGGAGAAGTCAATAAGTTGGGGCCAAATGAAGGTTGTATTATTTTTAGTGTTAATATTGCCATCATGCTTTTTGCATACAATATCATCCCTTTGACTCATATCATGACAACTTTTGAAAGCATCCAAATATTCTCAACGACTCCCATGGATTGGAAGCTCCCTTTCAAGGGGACAATGATCTCATCTTCAATTTCAAAATGCCTGCTCTAAGATCAATGTCTCCCACAAGGTTTTATCATCGACTCTACTATATAGATGTGAGATTTGATATTGGACTTCAATGAACATAATGGTCTTGTGTTGAGAGAGTCCTTAGCTCTATGCTCTCCAAACTCATTAGATCTAAGAGTTCAATCCCTCGTGCTATTATTTTGTAGAGTTGGGGGTTTACCCTCTTATCATTAGGGTACTATTTCACATTGTCACCTTCCTACACCAGTGTTGTTGCCTAGCTGATTTTGGTCATGTTAACCATAGGTATCCGCTTCTTGTGATTTATTCTTTGATGCATATTTTGACCAAACATAACTATAGATACTTTTGGTATGTGGAGGTTATGGTTTTTTGGCACTCTTTTACATTGGACATTGATAATCTTCCACCATCGAATGTCTCTAATATCTTTGATCCTAAAGTATCTAAAAGAGACAACCACAAATAATCTATGGAGGAGGTTCATAAAACATGTATGGGGTATACTTAGACTTCATCAAAAATGTTGCTTTCTCCTAAGCTTTATCCTTATTATTGTACTTATCTCTATATTGAGAATGATTATATCATGACCTTGAGTTATCTTAAGGGTTAGTGTTCTCATAGTTGTCACTCTCATCTCTAGCAATTTAGGGTAACTAACACATACCCTGTGACTAGTGTATGTGTAAGTTGTATTTCTCTTATTTTTTTGAAGGAAAACCTTGCGGGGAAACTGATCCAGGTGGATATTGGTGGCCACCCACCTATTCCAACTGGCTCGTAGTGTCTGTTTTTTGTTCATCGCGTTCTTTTGTATTTATTTATAATTGTGAGTTCTACACTTTTGGGGTTATCTGAAGCCCCACACATCCTCCAAGCGGATACGGGTGGCATCTCGTCTAATCCAACTGGCTTATTTTGTATGTTTTCATGTCAGGACATCTTGTTGTACTTCCAGGGCCATTTTGGGGCACTAAACATTGTTTTTTTGGTTCGCCACAATCAAACTATAGGTAGAGTTGAATATTGATGGCGGAATGTGTATCTCTCTGCAATACCTTTCCAACGGGCTATCACACGCCTAAAACGGAGGTCGTGTGCAAAATTTACGACCCTTGGAAGTTGAGGTACCAAATTACACCAATTTACCAATAGGGCCCACATGAATTTTGGTGTTTCACCTTCTAGGGTTAGGTTTTTGGATGTATAGGGTTTTGGAATTCATGAGTAATATCCAAAAGGCCTCTGGAGCATAATTGTAATCCATTCTACTCAAACGGATGCACGTAGCAGCCACATCTCTTCTCAGAGATAACTACCACCATTCGAGCAAGTGTTTCAGTTCTGCAGTTTTACAGTTCCAACCTACTTCATTATTTAATAGAAGATATTGTTCACTGGATATTTGTTTTATTCTTTGTATCTCTTTGTTTATTGTATTCAGTCTGTTAATCAGTTCGTTCCGCTCCTAAATCCGGATCAGTGGTATCAGAGCGATCTTCTCTTCATTTATTTTTCTTCGTGCATGTCCCCAACAAGGTCTAGATACAAGAAGTTGGGACTCGAACCAATCGACCCATTACAAGATCGATCAAGTCAAGCCCGATAAAAACCCATGGGGGATGAAAAGAAAGATGATGGAGCAGGAGATCCTATTAAAATGTTTCTCTATGAATCCCTCGTGCGACAAAGGAATGAAATGATGGACAACTTCGCGAAATCCTTCGGCGGCTGCCCACAGGAGAACCATCTTCATCAAGTGGCCATGCAACCCCCTTCAAGGTACATGTAATTTTTTATATTTCATTATTTGAAGGACTGATAGATGCGGATGTTGTAGATAAATGGTTGAATATGCTCGAAGGATATTTTTCGGTCCACAATTTTTTCGATAGGGAAAATATCACTTATGCACTCCTCAAGGTCGTTCCCCATGTTAAAGAATGGTGCTATACTTACTCTGAGCAAAGGGCCGTGGAGGAATCTATAATGTTTTTGGTGGCCCCTACATGGGATTCCTTCTGGGATGCCATTAAAGAACAATACTAACCTGTTGGAAGCTACGAGGACCAATACACCAGATGGAACACCCTACGTCAAGAAAGGGACCAGATAGTACTAGATTTCACCAATATTTTCCATACCCTACGCACCAAATTGGGTATCAAAGACTCTGAGTGTCATCTGGTGCTAAAATACCGCAATTGTTTGCATAGATACATTCAAACAAAAATGGATTTCCTGGACATTGCCTCATTGGGGACGGCTTATAGATACGCTGTCAAGATCGAGCAGAAATGTAAGCAAAAACGACGAGAGTTTGGATTTGCAAACCCCTCGCAGCCGAAATAAGGCAAAGGCAACCCCAACCCACACAGCAAGGGACCAAGTCGATATGGCCACCCTCATGACAACCAGTCCAAACTGCAACACAAGAAGGGCAATGAGAATATGAACAAGGACACGAAAAAATGGTGTGAGTACCATAAAAGTCCTTGGCACAACACCGAAGAATGTTGCTCCAAGCAGTTCCTCATGGCCGAGCTGAAGGCTTCCGAGTCAGAGGTTGATTCTGATTCTGAGTCAAATCCTGAAGGGGGAAGCAGATTATCGATGTTGAACCCAGTGCCACTATCACTACCACCAAATTCTGGCCAAGCGAACCAGAAGAACTAGAGGAAGGTGAACGCCTCTTTCACTCGCAGATGTGGGTCAAGAGGGCTCCGATTCATTTCATTGTCGACAATGGTAGTAAAAAAAACTTGATTTCAGCAGAGGTCGTCAAGCAACTGGAACTGCCAACGACATCGCACCCGCATCCCTACACCATCGGTTGGCTTTGCCAAGGAAGAGATCTTCGTGTCAGCCAATAGTGTCGTCTGCCCTACGACATCAAGCCTTTCAAAGATGAGCTACTATGTGATATTTCTCCCCTTGAATTTTGTGATGTTCTTTTAGGAGAACCATATTTGTGGAAGCGTCATGCTATGTATGAGTCTAGACCCCGTAGTGTTATTATTACTTTGGGTAGACAATTGTACAGGATCCTAGAGGTAGCACCGCCTATTGTTATTTCTTTAATCTCTACTAAGCAATGCAGTAAGGTCATTTCACATACCGGGAAGTTTGTCTTCTTTGTGATCCGTGCTCACAGTAAGCAGAAGGTTGTCGCCACATCCATGGCCTCTACACAACACCTCTCTTTACAACAGAAGCAAGTGGACGGGATCGTGGAAGAATATAGAGACATCTTTGCCTCACCTACAGGGGTATCGATACATTGCCAAGTCAAGCATCCAATTGATCTGACCCCCGACACTCCTCTACCTAATGGACTAGTATATCAGCGCTCGCTGATGGAGAATGATGAAATCAAGCGTCAGATCCAAGAGCTTCTTCAAAAGGGGCACATCATGACCAACTCCTCCCCTTGCGGAAGCCCAATTGTACTGGTGAAGAAGAAGGACAAGACTTGGCGACTCTGCATTGATTACAGAGCCTTAAACAAAATCACAGTCAGGAACCACTACCCCATTCCCAAGATTGATGACCTTCTTGACCAAATCAAGGGGGAAATTTCTTTAGCAAGATTGACCTAAATTCTAGGTACCATCATGCTCCCATCGAACCAACTAATGTGTGGAAGACAACCTTCAAGTCTAAAGAAGGTCTCTACGAATGGCTAGTCATGCCCTTTGGCTTAACAAATGCACCAACCACTTTCATGAGATTGATGGATGATGTATTGAGACCCTTCACCAACTCCTTCTTGGTACTATATTTGGATGACATACTCATCTTTAGTAGAATGTGGGAGGAACACATGCGGCATAGTCAACAGGTTTTGAGCACTCTGCAGCAGCACAAGCTTTATTCCAACTTGGAAAAATTCTCTTTTGGCATGAACAGGGTCCAATACATGGGGTACATTGTTGATGAGCACGGAGTACATGTTGATCCAGCTAAGATCCAAGTCATCTGTGACTGGCTAGCCCCAACCACACTAACTGAGCTTCAGAGTTTCTTGGGACTAGCCAACTTCTACTGATGGTTCGTGTTGGGATTCTCCCATATTGCATGGGCCCTCGACCAAATGACCAAGGGCAGTGGCAGGGCCAAGTTTGTGTGGGGGAAGGAGCATCAATGAGCATTCGATGATCTGAAGCATCGCTTGTGCTTAGCTCCAGTACCCTCCTTGCCCAATCTGCAACAACCATTTGAGATTGAGACTGATGCATTTGACTATGTTGTGGGCATCGCTCTCACTCAGCACGGGCATCCTGTGGCATACCATAGTGAGACACTCTCTGATACTGTCCGTAAATACCCCACCTATGACAAGGAAATGTATTCCATTATACCAGCTTGTCGTCAATGGAAACATTACATTATGGGGAAAGAGACGATCATACACATTGATCACAAGCCTCTGCAATTCATACAAACATAGGGGAAATTGTAGAATGACCGCCATAAAAAGTGGTCCACCTCCCTGCAGTAGTTCCATCTCAACATCAAGTATAAGACAGGTATCTCCAATTGTGTCGTTGACTGCCTCAATTGGCCTCCTATGGCTGCACTCACCATTGTGCTCCATTCTTGTGGACATGAAGCATCTGAGTGGCCCCAACTTTATTAGCAAGATTTGAACTTCGCCACCACATATCAGCTCTTGGGTACAGGCGCAGCTGTCACTGATTTTCACATTCAAGATAGAATATTATGCCACTTGGGCCATCTCCGTGTTCCTACAGGAGAGCGTGCAAAGATGATTTAGGAAGCCCACTACAATCGGGTGGGAGGGCATTTTGGAATAGAGAAATCTGTGGTCATTTTTCAAAAACATTTCTATTGGCCAAAACTTCAACAAGGCGTCCGCAAATATATTAGATCTTGCACTACCCGTGCCATTGCCAAGCCCGCCATCAAGAAGGAAGGCTTATACACCCCTCTTCCTATTCCCGAGAAGCCTTGGGAATCCATCTCAATGGACTACATGTCTGGTTTGTCATCCACCAAGCACGAAAATGAATGCGTGTTTGTGTTCATTCATCGGTTTTCGAAGATGGCCATCCTCACAGCCTGTAAGAAGAATTTCACAGTGGCAGATACTACCAAGCTATTCTTTGAACGAGTGTGGGTCCACTTTGGGATACCACAGACCATCATCTCCGATCGCGACAACAGGTTCCTCAACACCTTCTGGTCAAGTCTCTGTTGGACATCAAGCTCACAAAATCCACTGCTTTCCATCCCTAAACCAATGGCCAAACAGAGGTCGTCAATCGGTGATTGTGCACATCGTGTGCATGTACAATTCTAAGAATCCACGTACATGGTACGAGAGTCTTCCCTATGTCCAACACAATTACAACAAGGCTCTTCATAGTTCCACCGACCATATCCCATTTCAGGTGGGTCTGGGATTCCAACCCTTGGAACCATTGATGTTGCACTTCCTCTTTCCACCGCACAGACAGACTCTTCCCCTCACCAGTCTGTGATCGAAAAAGCCACCAAATTCATTGATCAGATTCAACACATCCTCCAACAAGTCCAGGATATTTTGCAGAAATCCAATGCTAAGTACAAGCAACGCCATGATCAACACAAGGTACCACACCAGTTTCAAGTTGGCGACAAATTCTAGTTACATTTGCAGCCATCGGAAGCTTCGCCCACTTCGTTATGGGCCTTACACTATCACCAAGGCTATGGGTAGCAATGCTTTTGAGCTCAACACTCCACCCTTCCTTGGTCTGCATCCAGTATTCAATGTGGACCTCCTTCGGCCATATTTTCCCCCAGTATTGGACACCTCCGAGATCATAAAACAACTGACACCAACATAGCTTAACCCTGACTGCATGGAACAAGCATCCATTGAGCAGATAGTGGACACATAGGTCAAGGGAACTCGCTAGCAACAACAAATCCAGATTTATCGGGTTGTCAAGGCAGGGCAACTCCTACACCAAGGCAAGTGACTCCCAGGGCCAAATCCAGCAAAAGTTTCCTCACCTGATGGGGGAACTCAACGCAGTGGAGACCATTGCTTCCTAAGGGGGTAGGATTGATCCAAGTGGATATTGGTGACCACCCACCTATTCCAACTGGCTGCTCGTGTCAATTTTTGTTCAACACGTTCTTCTATACTGCTTTGTAATTGTGAATTCTACACTTATGGGGTTGTATGAAGCCCCACACATCCTCCAGGTGGATACGGGTGGCCTCTCGTCTAATCCAACTGGCTTATTTTGTATGTTTTCATGTCAGCACATCTTGTTGTACTTCCAGGACCATTTTGGGGCCCTAAACATTATTTTTTTGACTCACCACAATCAACCTGTTTGATAGCAGAATGTGTAGCTCTCTGAAAGACCTTTCCAACGGGTTATCATGTGCCTAAAACGGAGGTCATATGCAAAAGTTACGACCCTTGGAATTTGAGGTACTAAATTACACCAACTTACCCATAGGGCCCACATTACTTTTGGTGTTTCACCTTCTAGGGTTAGGTTTTTTTATGTCTAGAGTTTTGGAATTCATGAGTAATATCAAAAAAGCCTCTGGAGCCTCATTGTAATCCATTATGCTCAGACGGATGCACGTAGCAACCACATCTCTTCTCAGAGATAGCTACCACCATTTGAGCAAGTGTTTCAATTCTGCAGTTTTACAGTTTCTGTTAGCTACATTTCTTGTCTTGGGCCTAAGAGCATCCAGGTCTGCAGATTGCATGAAGAACGCCCAAGCGTAGCACGTAAAGCCCCATTTCAGGCTGAAAATCAAGTGAGTGGGCGAGATTATATCGTCGACGGTCCAGATTCATCCACAGGAGACACCCGGCGCGTGATTAGGTTCCTCGTCGTTTCGCCCATCGCGATTTCAAGGCGCAAAGAGAAGCTCTGTCATTTCCCGATGCACGAGGTGCCGGGAGTATCCAGGACCCGAGCCCACAACATCGTAGGGAGAGTTCAGAACCGTCATATCTAGAGGGACACGTGGCGCCAGATTAAGCCGTCTCGGCGTTTCGCTCATCACGATTTCAAGAAGCAAGGATCAACCCCTTCCTATTCGCGAACGTCGAAAGCTCCTTTGAGAGTAAACGCAAGGTCACAACCCGTGGTCACCTGGGAAATAAAAGAGTTGCGCAAAGAGGGCCAAAGGCGTCGGGTCCAGTCGTTGAAAGGTTCATTGCGTTCTCCAGGTGCCATTTGATCCGACCTCAAGCTTGGTTTTCGCTCGAAGTAAATGAAGGTAAGAGAGAGTGGTTGAAACCTCTCTCCATGCATTAAGTTCAAGATATGGAGAGCCTGGCCAGCGGTCTGCTCGAGAGGGTCCTGTGTACCATTTTTTCCAAAGAGGCCATGCCTAGTCCTCGATTAGCCAGAGGAGGTCTGCACACGCTAACTTGGCTCTTAATGGCTCAGCTACTCCCCTTACAGGAGCCATGCACAATTAAGATGGCGTCTGACGAAGGATATCTGTCTGAATTCGACTGAAAGGACACCAAGCCTTGGATGACTGAGCACGCCACTGATTAGGTGAATTTTCTGAGTATATAGACTCAGTCTTTGTATTTTGTAAGGGATCGATGGTTGAGCAAGGCTCCCGATTGTAAAGTTTTGATGCAGCGTTGGTCACTCTGGTTAATGTATAAGGCATTGGAGACTTCTTACTTTATGGATGTCAGCCTCTTTTCCATCTCTTTGTTTACTATGTTAGAATAGCTC